>JAQGBE010000218.1:0-23993 GCA_034698225.1 Scheloribates latipes | reverse complement strand
TTTCGACCAATAAGTAGTGTTATATTCATTAATCTCCCGGTAGAGGGCGTCGAATGCGTTGATTGTATTTCGTATTTCTATGAAACGACTTCCTCTTTTCATTTCCAATACAGTTTTATTCAAATCATTGATCCTTTGAGACAAATAACGACACATTATATAAAAATATATGCATTGATAGCCCAGAATATTCCAGCAGTAATGCGACCAAAAGCCGTTTATAATAGAATGAGGCAAACCATAAACTACGACATCGAATAATGGCTCGTAAATCAAATAGCTAGTCAATACAAATACAATTGAGCATAATGGCACCATCAAAGTGGGAACCCATTCAAAATCTCCCCACTCAAAATCTCCTCTAAATAATACCAAGATAATATACATTGAATTGTTCAAAATCAATTTTGACAATTATTTCGACTGATTGACCACTGGTCAAGTAGTCCTGCTCAGTTGAACCGTCATTATCACTAATCTTTGCTAATTTATTTGGGGGAGATTTTGATTGGGGAGATTTTGATCGGGAAGATTTTGATAGGGGAGATTTTGATAGGGGAGATTTTAAGTGGGGAGATTTTGAACGCGTACGATCAAAGTGTTAATCTTGGCGATTTTGAAAAGTTTAAAAGCCAATGTACTATGTGAATGATTTATTGATTTATCTTCTTCAATATCATTTCGGAATAACCTGAGAAATGTTGGTTCAATACCATGACCATTGTTATAATAATAAACCCATTGTGGCAATAGCACTGTTAATGACCACAAAATCGTGAATGTACCGAAAAATGTCTGTTGATCATAATACTTGGCCCAATCACCTAAGACAACCAGCCATTTGTCACTTGGCTTAAGTATGATTATTAATAGTCGTTGTAATATGAAGTACAAAGAGACGCATGAAATCAAAATCGGGTTATAAATCACTGGTCTTTTCGACTGTACAAACAATCTATTGCTGGGACACAAACCGATGCGGTAAATCATCATGCTCATGTCTTCAGCAATCTTATCTATGCGACTGAACAACTGAACCAAATCGTTATAACCTTGCGCTGAGTATTATTGGAAACAATCTTCAGATTAATGATTATATTGTGTTAATTCATTGAATAGAATGCAATTAAACTTGGAGTTATTCTAATTTGCCTTGGTATAAATATGCTGTTTTCGTTCATCTAAAATGTATCAAGTAATTAGTATGTCATCATCAGTATTCATTACCTCATGTTGTCACGAATCATAGGCCAGTCATTGCCATCATATAAATAAGCAAGGTGTTTATTTTCTCATGATTATAATAGGTTCATTACCACTGCACCTATTATAATAATGCGATGATTATTATTGGAAACAATATCCAGATTAATGATTATATTGTGTTAATTAATCGAATAGAGTGTGATTAAACGTGCATTTACTTGTACTTTCATTATCATTGGTGTGTTCGTCTTATTCATATTAATTGTACCTAGACAAAATGTGATTGGAATTATCGTTAATAAATATTCATTTCTTCCATAGTAATTCGAGGATTTTTAGGCACATCTAAATATATTAATTGTGTATAAGTCTATTTATATCTGACCTTTATATTTATTCATAACTGGCTGATCAACATTGAGATTATCCAGAGTAGAGTCAGTGAGCATTGAACCTGATTGTAGCGATCGATCTCTACTGTCGAGTGACACCTATGAAATCGACTCACACGACACGGAACCAGGCTTGCCAGACGTCCAGGTCCGGCCTGGACTGTCCAGGTTTTGGGGTACGTGTCCAGGGTCCAGGCGAGGGGTAAACCTGGACATTGTAATGTCCAGGGGATGATTGCTGAAATATTGATGCAGAAAATGCAATAAAACTCTTGTGTCCAGGTTTGTCCAGGTGGATTTTCAAAATTTCCAGGCAAAATCCGGGCGTGTGGGGAAATGACCTGGCAAGCCTGCACGGAACTCATCAAACGGTCCGAAATATAACATTTTATTGGTGGACTAGATTTGCATGAATTCATTACATTAAATCATTAGCATTTCATTGTTTAAAATTAATTTTATCTTGAATCGTAATTCTCTAATCAAGTCTGATACTACCTCAGCTTGCCAATTTCCAAGAATTTTATAAACAAAATGGGAAGATATGACAGAATCTAGAAAAAAAATATAATTAGAAAACACCTTGATAACTCTGCTCACCTCATAGCAACGATACTTGGTCACAGTGAATAGTACCCAGCATGAAAACCCAATTCTGTTCTTGGCAATTAGTTCAATGAAGGACAACACCTAGAATTGTAAGAAATGATATTACCATGTTCGATAAGTGTCATTAATTGAACCTTCAATTTTCAAGCAACTGCATGATAGCCATGATAACCTTGCTTGTTCTGTTTGGCCACCAATGAATTGAGAACAGCATACGATCGGAAAGCCTGTGTTGTGACCGATGAAGCCTTGAACACAATATACAAGAACATAATCGACAGAACAACCATCACATAGAGCAAGATTATTCGAACGTGGATTTCGGCGGCCAGCATCAGAATCATGTAGAGCAAGGTGACATTGAAAGAGCCCATTATAAGCCAGTTGACCAGCAAATACATTGACCAATAAGTTATGTTATATTCTTCTAGTTCTTTGAAAAGCGAGTTAAATCGGCGAAGAATTGAACTGATTCTGGTCAGTGAGCGCTTGGCATTCAGCTCCTGGTTAAGTAGCCTCAGCTTAAGTGTGAAGTATTCGCACAGAATATAGAAGCAGACGAATTGATAGCCAGTTATGTTCCACCAATAATGGGCCCAAAACATGAACATCACTGAGTGCGGCAAACCAATGAGCAAGGTGGTCGTCCAGTCTGTGTAGAAGAGATAAGTGAGGAACACCAAGTTGAAGCCGATGAATGGGATCCAGGCATTGTTGTTCAAATACAGCACTTTCATCATCCACTTTGTCTTAGAGACCAAGCTCATTATGCTGTCGCTGTCTTTCAATCCAAGTGTACCAGGCACAATTTGGCCAGACATCATCTCGAATACTCTGAGGTAGCTTGGTGCTACTCCCTGTTTATGGTTGTAATAGTAAATGAGCTGCGAGCAGAGAGGCATCAAGGTGCAGAATATGAGCGAAGCACAGTTGTGTACTCTGAAGCCCATGAGATAGCCGTGCGATCCCAACGATACAAACAGACTGGCGTTGTCTGCCTCCAGACTGACGATCACTATCTTCAGTGCGATGAACACCACGAGCAGTGTCGCGATAAATGCCGGGTTATTCAACTGTTTACGAGAACACTGACCATTTGGCTTGGTGATCAACAATCCTATCTTGTAGAGTCTTTCTTCCATAGATTCGATGCGCAAGTGAATTGACAATAAGTGAGAAGGATCCATTGTCATGAATTCCAATCGTGTTAAAATTGATTTAGAAATGCTAAGGTAGTCTATATTCGTTATTTCAATTTTCAATAATGAAAATTCAATTCGAAATCTCTCTATATCTCTGTAGAAGCTAATTATAATCTAGTGAATAGTTGGCTTATCATTAACTTCGATGTTGATCAAGGTCTTTTAGTTATTACTAAGCTTTATAATGTTAAAACCAAAGCGAACTTTCCTTGTAATCACTGTCAAGGTAATTCGGTCCACTAATCATTCGTGTGTTATCAATTAGCAAGATAATTACCGTAGATGTTTGCTTATCGCTAATTGGTCGAAATATACCTGGCTGATATTGTGATAATATTTTATGAACTAGAACACATTTGATTACAAAAATGAATAGATACTTTCGATTTCATTGTTTCTAACAAACAACTATTCCAGTTATAGAGCCTCTGATTTCCAAGATATTTATACAGATAGATTTATCATTGAAAGATGAAGATTGAAGTTGAGACTTTTCTTAAAACTCTTTACATATAAAATCGATATCAAATTTGCCAAATGTTCAGCTTTCAACATTACAGAATTTCATTGATTAAATTTGGTCATTTCTCCAGTAGAATCAACTTGAGAAATAATCTAGATAACATCAAAATGATCTAGAA
Source organism: Scheloribates latipes (assembly GCA_034698225.1). Taxonomy (NCBI): domain Eukaryota; kingdom Metazoa; phylum Arthropoda; class Arachnida; order Sarcoptiformes; family Scheloribatidae; genus Scheloribates; species Scheloribates pallidulus. Next base: position 19,943 of record JAQGBE010000218.1, on the reverse strand, counting down.
GAAGACAATTAATTGGTTAATTATTATATCAATTATTAATTTTCAAACATACCCCGAAAAATCTGAAGTAATTGACCACAAAGACGACCCAACACGAGAATCCCACTCTATTAGTGGCCATGCGTTCGATAATTGATAGTAACTGTGTTTGAAAATGTAATAATTGTGACAGAACTTTGAAAAACAAACCTTTAGTTTTGTCAGATTTCTTCTGTAATAAATACAGTTTGAAACAAATAGCGTGTTGAATATCTTGTAAGATTTTCTAGATGATAAATTGACAGATGATGCTGACTTCAAAATGATTAGATACACAATGGACATGATCAAGGCAATATAACCAAGAATAATTCGTAAGAGTAATGGCATTGGTTTGAAAATTATTAAATTCAAATTGAATACAATTATTATTCCAAATATCGTCCAAATAATAGCCAAGATTTTCGACCAATAAGTAGTGTTATATTCATTAATCTCCCGGTAGAGGGCGTCGAATGCGTTGATTGTATTCCGTATTTGTATGATACGAATTCCACTCTTCATTTCCAATACAGTTTTATTCATTTCATTGATTCTTTGACACAAATAACGACATAAAAATATATGCATTGATAGCCGAGAATATTCCAGCAGTAATGCGACCAAAAAGCGTTTAATATAGAATGAGGCAAACCATAAATTACGACATAGAATAATGGCTCGTAAATCAAATAGCTAGTCAATACAAATGCAATTGAGCATAATGGCACAATCATATGGTTAATCTTGGCGATTTTGAAAAGTTTAATAGCCAATGTCCTATGTGAATGACTTAGTGATTTATCTTGTTCATTTTTACTATCATTTCGGATTAACCTGAGAAATGTTGGTTCAATAACGTGTCTATTGTTATAATAATAAACCCATTGTGACAATAGCACTGTGGATGACCACAATATCAGGAATATAACGCACCGGGATATGAAATTTGCACTAGATTGACAATTAAATTAAAAATACTTAACTAATGAATTTATTAAATATCAAATGCTTAAAATTATCCCCAATTATACAAGAAACTAATATAAAATCATCGTTTTGATTGATTTAGTAGTTTAATTGTTACAATCAGTTAATCACAACAAGTCTAAATTAATGTTTTTCTTCTATGGAAAACTCCATGTTAATTTAGCATAGGAAACCAAGCGATGAGCTTGCTTAAATGATTAAGCCTATGAGAGACACCAGCTCGTATTTCTATTTTTCGATGTTTTCAAATGAATCTAGGTTAAAAATGATGCAGAAGTTGCAAAAAACACCCTGACATTTTTCAGCCAATTCCCCACTAGGTGGCGCCGAAGTCAAATCTTCTAATTGAAATTTCTCAAGAACCGTTTAAGATGGAAAACTGCTTTTACCATCATTTTGTAGATCTAATTGGCCCCTACAAATCACTCATTGATAACAATTTGATCTGACATCAAATAACCAATCACCTTCCTGTCAAAAGAATTGAAAATATGACAATAATTTTAGCTGGGAGGGGGACTCGGCATTTGTCGTCAAAATACCAGGTAGGGTTTATAGTATGCTTAACCATATAATACTGTTTCGAATGAACTCAAAAAAGTTCATAAATTAGGACATTTTCATAATGCTTTTAAATTGAATCTGAGGTGCAAGCCAATTTTTGACTAGTTGTGAATAATTAACTTTAAAAATTAAACTACTGAACCAATCAAGGCGATGATTTTATATTAGTTTCTTGTATAATTGAGGATAATTTTAATTATTTGATAATTCATAAATTCATTAGTTAAGTATTTTTAATTCAATTGTCAATCTAGTGCAAATTTCATATCCCGGTGCGTTATCCAAAAATGTCTGTTGATTATAGTAATTAGCATAATCACCTACCACAGCCACCCATTTGCCACTTGGCTTGATTATAATTATCAATAATCTTTGTAATATGATAAACAAAGAGACGCATGAGATTACAATCGGGTTATAAATCACTTGTCTTTTCGACTGTACAAGCAATCTATTACTGGGACTCAAACCGATGCGATAAATCATCATGCTCATATCTTGAGCCATCTTATCTATGCGACTGAACAACTGAACTAAATCGTTATAACCTTGCGCTGAATGTTATTGGGAACAATATTCAGATGAATTATCATATTGTGTCAATTCTTTGAATAGAATGCAATTAAACTTGAACTTATTCTAAATTGCCTTGATATAATTATGCTATTTGCATTCATCTAAAATGTAGCATGTAATAAGTATGTTATCATCAGTATTCATCACGTCTAATATCACCAATCATAGGCCAGTTATTACCATCATATAAAAAAATACATTTTTTCTCAGGTTTGTAATAAGTTCAGTGATAATGAGCCTATTATGATAATGCGATGATTATTATTGGAAACAATATCTAGTTTCTGGAATAATGATTTTATTGTGTTAATTAATCAAATAAAATGCAAGTGAGCATGCATAAATGTACTCTAATTATGTTCGTCTTATTCATATTCATTGTACCTAGACAGAATGTGATTGGAATTATCGTCAATAAATATTTATTTTCCCATAGTAATTTTTATGCACATCTGATAAGATTTATTTTGTGTAAGTCTATTTATTCATAATTGGCTGATCAACATTGAGATTATTCAGAGTAAAGTTAGTGAGCATTGAACCCGATTGGAGCGATCGATCTCTACTGTTGAGTGACACCTATTAAGTGGACTCACACGACACGGCACTCATCAAACGGTCCGAACCGATACCTGCGAGTGCTGTCCACTACAATAAATGCTATGCCGACCAACACTTCATCGAAGCCGACAATTATTTTGAGAGTTTGAGAGAATTTATTTATTTATTTATAAACCAACAGAATTTTATCTTAAATCGTAATTCTCTAATCAATATTAATACTATCTCAGCTTGCCTATTTCCAAGAACTTTAGAAACAAAATGGGAAGATATGCTAGAATCTAGTAGAAAAGGTAATTAGAATTCACCTTGATAACTCTGCTCACCTCATAGCAACGATATTTGGTCACAGTGAACAGTACCCAGCATGAAAATCCAATTCTGTTCTTGGCAATTAGTTCGATGAACGACATCACCTAGAATTGTAGGGAAAGTTATTACCAAGTTCAATAAGTGTTATTAATTGGACCTTCAATTTCCAAATTACTGTATGATAGCCGTGATAACCTTGCTTGTTCTGTTTGGCCACCAATGAATTGAGAACCGTATACGATCTGAAGGCCTCTGTAGTGACCGATGAAGCCTTGAACACAATATACAGGAACATAATCGACAGAACAACCATGACATAGACCAAGACTATTCGAACGTGAATCTCGGCCGTGAGCATTAGGATCATGTAGAGCAAGGTGACATTGAAAGAGCCCATTATAAGCCAGTTGACCAGCAAATACTTCGACCAATAAGTTGTGTTATAGTCTTCTAGTTCTTCGAAAAGCGAGTAAAAGCGGCGAAGAATTGAACCGATTCTGATCAGTGAGCGCTTGGCATTCACCTCCTGGTTAAGTAGTCTCAGCTTAAGCGTGAAGTATTCGCACAGAATATAGAAGCAAACGAACTGATAGCCAGTTATGTTCCAGAAGTAATAGCCCCATAACATGAACATTATTGAGTACGGCAAACCAATGAGCAAGGTGGTCAGCCAGTGTGTGTAGAAGACATAAGCGAGGAATACATAGTTGAAACCAATGAATGGGACCCAGGTGTTGTTGTTCAAATAGAGCGCCTTCATCATCCACTTTGTCTTACATACCAAGCTCATTATACTGTCCTTGTCTTTCAACCCAAGTTTACCAGGCGCAATTTGGCCAGACATCATCTGGAATACTTTGAAATAGCTCGGTGCCACTCTCTGTTCATGGTTGTAATAGTAGATGAGCTGGGAGCAGAGAGGCATCAAGGTGCAGAATATGAGCGAAGCACAACTGTGCACTCTATAGCCCATGAGATAGCCGTGCGATCCCAACAATACAAACAGACTGTTGTTGTCTGCCTCCAGACTGACGATCGCTATCTTCAGTGCAATGAACACCACGAGCAGTGTCGCGATAAATGCCGGGTTATTCAAATGTTTGCGTGAATGTTGACCATTTGACTGCCTGATCAACAGTCCTATCTTGTAGAATCTTTCTTCCATTGATTCGATACGCAGGTGAATTGGCAATAAGTGAGTTGGCTTCATTTTAATCGTGTTTAAATTGATTCTGAAACGCCAAGGTTGTCTATATTTATTATTTCAATTTTCAACAATGAAAATACAATTCAACAGCAGCTCTATACCTGCCAATTATAATCTAGTGAATAGTTGGCTTATCATTCACTTCGATGCTGAACAGTCTTTTAGTTGAACAAACTAGACTAAATATACTTGTATTCTAAACTATCATGACTAATTCGACAGGTAATTAATTTCGAATTATTAGGCAATTGCCCTGTCCAAATTGACTATAAATGGACTTGTTTACCTCAGTATTAACATTGAAATTATTGATAATTAACACGATCATTGGCAATAACTTACTCGCTTCAAATTACGAAACCACTACAAGAAACCTCCGCCAATCGAAATTTATTAACATTGTGGACCGAGCTAGCCTATCAATTTTGTTAGGACCTAATATATGCCAGGTGCAAATGAACTAATAATGGACTTCTTCATCTCTGTATAAATGAATATTGACTATTTTGAAAATAACCACGATCTTTCGCAATCAATTACTAACTTAAACTTATGAAAGAATCTAAAAATAAGATTGTTTTTATAGCAATTGTTCGGTTCCCATATTGACTGACAGTCCGCCCGCATATGAGACGATCGTTGGCTTAGATGACAGACAATTGCCGTCTTATGACGAATCGATTTCTCGCCAAAACTTCCAAGAAATTGTCGAATACCAAGATATTTATGTTAACATCAATGCCAACGACTACAGTGACCACAAACAGAGCCGTTATTGCGATTTATTGGAGGCAAAGATCTTCACTATCTCTTGATTATAGATATAATAATTGTAATTGAATTAGAGTTTAATAATTTGAATTTGTATTAATACTTCATTTATTTCAATGTCACTCAAAGTTTTGATTGCCTTAAAACATTTGATGTGATAAACGAATTGATTGAATGAATAAAAAAATGAGTTTATTTTAAAAAGACTAAAAAGTTATTAAAAAGTGAGAAAGCAATTAATACTGATTTTGGTCCAAGATCATCATATTGTTGACTTCAATTGCATTTCTTTTCTTTCTAAATTGCATTTTCGCAATAAAATTAATTATTCACCAGTAATTAACTTATGTAAAAAATGAATTGAAAACAACATTAAAAATAGACTATTTTCGTGCTTAATGTTATTTATCATTCGAAATCACATAATTCAAAAGTATCTAATGACAGGTCACATAATGGCCTTTGTAAATGTCACCAAGTTCTATTACATGCGTTTCATTTAGATGAATAACATAAAACTACATTATCCTCGATCATACAAATTAATTTAATTGTAATGGAAAATTCCTAAATTTGTTTTCATGGAATAGAATTCAAATTTAATACAGAATTATAATTAGAATTGCAATTTTCATGCTTGCTCGTTTTTAGAATCAATAAATTTCGTTTGCCTAGTGTAAGTTTAATATTTTTCATGATGAAGTCTCCTTGTGTTCTTATTCTATACGCCGAGTTCATCTAGATTGTTTTGCATAGAGTCGTTCTATTTTAAATTAATGGTAATCAAAATGAGAGTGTGTAAGAAAAATCAGATACAACCGATTGAGCAAGGTGATGACGACCACAAGAATCAGTTGAATGCCAAGCTAAACAACGTTATGTATGACATCGGTCTGTCTTCACGACCACTCCAGACACCGATCAAACGCAAGATCATTGACCGACCGCTCACTATCTTCCTAACCACGAACATTCTTCTGGTGTTCAAAGTGGTTGTCTTCTTCTCTAACAACCAAGATGACACATTCTATAAACTTCTTGGTGGTTATGGCCATTTAATGGGCTTCCGGAGGACGCATGCTGCCATGCTCATCGATGGATCAGTTGTGATGATAATATGGCTGGCAATCAATTATTACCAAGATATAAATAACATAAAGCGCACCTATCTATTTGTGTTTGAGTCAATGTGCCCCGGGCAAAGTGACCAGTTCATCAGCGATAGGAACATCGAGGACATGACTCGTCAGACCTTATTCCTGGTGAAGTGTCTTCGGTTCAACAATCGCTACATAATTCCAATAATGGGTTTCATAACGCCGTTCGGTGTCTACACGATATACACCGGTCTGAGCGATGCCCTCATCTATGGTGTGCCGCACTCCTTGCAAATAGCCATTTGGTCCTACCATTGGTGGTCACTCTTCGGCCATCAGCTCATTGTCTTCTATGTCCTCTGCAAATATCTCAGAACTAAACTCAAGAATATCAACAAAAGTGCGGCAGAAATGGGAAGAATCGGTGATATTCTCAACACCTATGACCAGATATATCGCGAAGTAAACAATTATAATAGCAATTATTGGTCAAAGTTCTTATTCACGATCTGGACATTCTATGGTCTGTTCAACATCTTGATCCTCTACATCCCGCTGTTTCTGGTCAAGGACTGGCACGTGAAAGGTGTTCTCCTATATTGCGGTTTCACATTCTCCGTGATATTCCTCTTCATTATACTGACGGCAGCGTCGGTCAACACTGCGGCCAACAGTTCGTACAAAATTCTCAATTCTTTGTATATGAGTGGTAATGCAATTTGCGACCGGAATCGGCCGACACAGATGATCAAGGTGACATTAAAAGTAATTTGTATGGCTCGTTAATTCGTTAAAATGATACATATAATGTAGCAAGTCAATTTCATCGAGAATGCGGCTAAGAAGAGGGTCGGCTTCTCCTGTTGGGTGTTTTTCACCATCAATTACTTCAGATGTTACATGGTCAGTTTGCAGATTGGCTAGATTGAATAATACAATTTTATATTTATTTATTCTAGATAATAATATTTTTATCAAGGTTGTTCTTGAAATTCATCGCATCCACAGATAACTGATAACAAAGAGTATTAAATTAATATCAAGATAATAAACGAGGTAGTTTTATTGTTAAATTGGCAAATAGTCATCATTTACAAGGTCAGTTTCAAACTGGCGTATTATTTAAGCTTAACTAGTTAATTACTCCTTAAAATCCCAATGAGTGATTGAATCAAATAGATAATCGATGATAATTATTGATATTTATTATTGATTACGGTTTTAAAAACATTTTATTTTATGATAGATTGCAATGGAATTAATAAACGATTAAATGACAGCAAATGTGTTGACAATTGTTTTGAAACGTTTGCAAATCAATATTGAAATGAATGATAGTATAATGAATATAATGATTATGGCAATGATAGCATAGACTGCATTCGAAGAATCATCGCAATTTATCAATGGTTTGATAACATTGTCACTTATTTCCGGATATTTCTCGAAATAATTGTATGCGAAATGCCAAGTGTTCAGAGTATTGCCGTCTCGATAGATCACAAGAAAATGATCGTATGAAAATAATTCTCTGTCGAGTTGAAATAGAGAATTATTAAAGGCTTCAAATCTAAATTTATAACGAAATGGACCCCAGAATCCAAAGATTCCAAATTTCTCTGATAATTGTTTCATTGTCCAGTTATAATACTCTCTCACGGAATCATGTCCTTCTCGATCAGGCTTTTCCATACTTTCATCTGATTCGAGACGAATCACCCAATTATTCAAATCGATCTTTAATTTCCAATAGTTTTGTCTGATCTTCAAATAAGCAAATAAATATCCAGATGAATGAGCTGAAATACTGGTCGACTCTCGTCGACCGAGAATTGTATCGATTTTCCTGTCGTTTGCGATAAATTCAGTGCAAAAGTCGGATCCCGTGGACAGCGAAACAGTGGACAGACAGAGAAGTATTGCTGAGTTGGGAATCAGATAATCGATTAATTATTTAACAATTATTTCAATACTTACAACAAAACATTTGATTGTTTAAAATCAATTTGAATACAATTCAGTAACAAAGTCTGCTCGGAGGACAGCACAAGAGTAACCAGACTGAGTAGAAATCCTAATATCGAATCAATGATTGATAATCTGGATATATTCAATCGATATTAGCTCTCGATATTAATTAAGGAAATTATTGAAATTCACTTTAAATTGAATAACAATTTCGTTGCAATCCAAATGACTAATCATATTATAGTGAACTAATGTGATCAAGTGGAAATATTTACATCAATCCCATATCCAGATATCATGTTCAATGATACATATTTGAAATGATCATGCTCTATTCCTAGAAATGAGAATATCCAGAATAGTTCAACGATAATTATTGATGACAAAAGTTATCAAAAGTTAAATTACAAAAATTCCATCCATCAAAGTGATGATCAAAACAATTCGATGAAAGATTAGATTATAATCAATTAATTATATTGAAATTAAATGTAAACTTTTGAAAAATATTTAATTGCATTTTCATAGCCATTATCAATGGTTTGATACCATTATCACTTGTTCCCAGATAATCCTCATGAGAGGCGATAATTGTCAGGACGGTAGCTTCCCACTTCGCCAATTCCCATCTTGCCAATTCCCATTTTGCCAAATCCCATTTCGTCAACAGATAAGATTAACTTAATCCGGAAATTGTCACCTTTTCCCACTTCGCCTACAAAACAATAACATTGGAATTCATTAGGTTAGGTTAGGTTAGTGTTTATTTCTTATTTATTTATTCAATTATTTATTTGATTGTCCCCAGCAATGGTTCAGTTTAAAAGTTGGAAAATATTTAAAATATTCTTTGAATATTCTATTGTTACAATTATCTATGTGAGTTGGCAAAATGTGAGTTGGCGAAATGGACATATAAAAATATTTGGCGAGATAGGATTTGGCGAGATGGGAGTTTGCGAAGTGGGAAATGGTGAAATGGGAATTGGCGAAGTGGGGTTGAACCGTCAGGACAACTCATATCAGGTCTTATGCTTTGAGTTGGCATTTTGTGGAAAGACTTCACTGAAAGGAAAAATGTCCGAAAATTTGTTAAATAAGTTTGAAATTTTCAAAAATGTTGCACAAAATTTGAAGGAAGTGATCAAGTTGTTTTATGTGTTTAGTGATGACAAGGGATATAATGCTTTGTTTGTGACAATCGATGACAAAGTGTTTGGATTTGGTTCCAATAATTTCGGTATTTGTGGTTTAGGACACGAAATGGTTGTAAAAGAACCGAATGTTATCGAAGAGTTGTGTAATAAAAAATATTCAGCAATTCTATAGTGGATATAGTTTTGCATTAGCGCTGACCAGTAATAATGCGTTGTATGGTTGGGGTAATAATGAATGGAAACAATTATGTGATGCAAACAATAGTGTTAATAAAGTATACAAACCAATTCAGATTTTGAAATCATCGGAATATAAAATTAAACAAATCAGTTGCGGAACCGCTCATACTTTACTTCTTACATGTGATGGTGAAATTTATGGGTGGGGTAATAATATTTATGGACAAATTGGTTGTGGAGAAGAATATGGAAATAAGATATCAGTGATTACACGAGTGAATGGATTACAGATATTAATGTCAATTCATTGTTCATTCCACACATCATTTGCGATAACAACCAATGGACGCGTCTATAGTTGGGGTCATAATAATTGGTGTAATTTGGGACACGAATTGAAGAGAAATGAATGCGTTTTAAAACCAAGATTAATTGAAATGTTATTTGGAGTGAAATCAATATGTTTTTCACACAATTGTACTTATTATTTGTCTAAAGAAGGTTCTGTCTATTATTGTGGTACATATTTTAGTGAAAAAGGTGTGGAATATTTCCAAAAACTACCTAAATTATTATTTCATCGAAGAGACTTTCAATCCTTGCATTCGATTGATTGCTTTCAAGAAGCATATCCAATCGGATGTGCTATAAGTAATAATTATGTTTATGAATTGAAAAATGGTAAACTTTTGGAATACGATTTCAAGAAAATTGAAGAATTTTATTCAAAGCTAATTGATTTGACACCATGGACATATGAGGTTAACAATATCGGTGAAGAATTAATTGCAAATTCAGTTACAGAAAAATATTTCATAGAATTTGAAAAACAAGAATCAATTTTAACAAAATTCACAATTTTCAAGAACTTTAAGACTTCATATTTTTCAATTGAATTTATTCGCATTTTTGATGATAGAAAAGGATTTAATGTATTATTTGTGACAAAAGAAGATCAAGTATTTGGATTTGGTTCTAATGAATGGGGTGTTTGTGGTTTTGGGCACAATAATTGTGAAAGTGATCCAAAAATTATACCCGAATTGTGTAATAAAAGTGTTAAACAATTCTATATTGGAGACACTTTTGCATTAGCGCTGACCAGTGATAATGTGTTGTATGGATGGGGTAATAATGAATGGAAACAAATATGTGATGCAAACAATAGTGTCGCTAAAGTATACAAACCAATTCAGATTTTGAAATCATCGGAATATAAAATTAAACAAATCAGTTGCGGGTCCTCTCATACTTTACTTCTTACATGTGATGGTGAAGTCTATGGGTTGGGTGCTAATAATCGTGGGCAAATTGGTTGTGGAGAAGAATATGGAAACAAGATATCAGTGATTACACGAGTGAATGGATTACCGAAAGTTACGTCAATTCAATGTTCATTCTGGCGATCATTTGCGATAACAATCGATGGACTCGTCTATAGTTGGGGTTATAATAAATTGTTTGCTCTGGGACACGAATTAGAGACAAATGATTGCGTTTTTAAACCAAAATTAATTGAAAATTTATTTGGAGTGAAATCAATTTGTTTTTCACACAATTGTACTTATTATTTGTCTGAAGAGGGTTCTGTCTATTATTGTGGTCGATATATAGATGAGAAAGGTGTGGAACATTTTCATAAAACACCGAAATTATTATTACATCGAACAGACTTTCAATCCTTGCATTCAATTGATTGCTTTCAAAAGCGTTATTCAATCGGATGTGCATTAAGTGATGAATGCGTTTATTCCATAAATGCTTTCAACCAAATCGAAAAATCAAATTACATGACATTAGAAGAGTTCTATTCAAACGAATGCCAAATGACTTACAAAACGTATTACTTTCCCATTCAATGCCAAATAAGTGATCAAAATATACAATTACGAGGTTTGTATTCATATTTTAAAAATTATAATTTAACCGAATTAATTATTATCCACAGAAGTTATATTGGATGAATTTCTTATGAGAAATTTACAAGAAATCGGTCATGGTACTTTTGGTACTGTTTATAAAGGAGAATGCGTTGACACCAAACATATAAAAGCAGTTAAAGTGTTTGATCCGAAAAGTAATGATTTAATGGATTTACAAATATTTTCAAATATTACATTTTTACAGAACTTACCGATGGCTTCAAAACATTGGGGGAAAAGAATGTTTTGTCAGAAATCCAAGCGTTGAGTGAAATATCTAGTGAAAGAATTGTTAAGTACACGAAGTCATGGATTGATTACAACAACAATATATACATTCAAATGGAGTTCTGTTGCGATAATATCAAGAATATTCTGGAAAATAGAGATCAATTGCTTAGCAGAAGTAGTATTCAAACAATTGATAGAATCGAATATTATATTTGGTGTCGAATATTCATTGAATTACTCGAAGCCATACAATGTTTGCACGAATACAAACCCAAACCAGTGATGCATAGAGACGTCAAACCCGGAAACATCTTGTTTGATGATAAGGGTGTGCACACCGGGATCTTCTTCAAGCTGTGCGACTTTGGTCTAGCTAAGCTTTACAGAGAAAATATCAACATGGGATACGATGAAGATATTGAAAATAATCAAGTTTATGACATAAGCATAAATGTAAACACTTCTGAAGAGCTTGAAAACATTGAAAATCATTATAGTATATCCCACACCAATATGGTTGGCACAATGAATTATATGGCTCCAGAGGTGTTGTACGGAACACATTATGACTACAAGTCTGATATTTACAGTTTGGGAGTAATTGGATGCAAAATTTTCAAAGTTAATATCGATTGGTAACTAATTATTTAGAATTCTTAACGAATTAATTGAATTTTATTTCGTCAAATATAGTGACAATAGAATACTGAAGAATATCCAACCACTAACTGCCGATTCTATAACTGACTACAACTTAAGAGATAAATACTTATCAATGAAATCAATACTGAAATCAATGATCAGTATTGACTGCACTGATAGGCCCTCTTGTCGTCAAGTACTGGGTGTGAGAGATGAGTGGACACAGACTTTGAGTGACATTCAGTGCAGAAGTGAAGAATACGACCAATGGATCACTAAATTGAGAGACAATTCAATTACCGATTCTTCTCTCAAATTATATGCAAAATATCATTTGACAGCCAAAAAGAAAATACTTTTAAAGGCTCGAAAGGATCGAAGTATCGAAATTGATCGCCTATTGCCACGATATCACAAATTGACCAAATCACCACGGCCAGTTAAAATCGATTACTTGAGCGGTAAGCCTGGCTGCAGTTTCAACGTCGTATCCCAATATAAAATTGATGAAGAAGGCCATCCAAGCCCTAAGAAGAAGATGATGATTAGAAATAAGAAGACCAGTGTGGTGTGTGATTGGCCTGAATGCAATAAGAAAATGGAACAGAATGCTTTGCAAGAACACATTAATAGCTTGCATCGCCAGGTCAACCCATGCGCCGGTATCTCAACCCCCGAACTCGCGCGCAACTTCCAGCACTGTCAGTCACAGCTGGGCTCCATTATGCAACAGTGCGGTCAGCGGTTCCTATACTATCACTCCAATAACAACCGGTCGGCCAACAACGGCATCACTGCCGCACCCGCCTCCACCGAGGAAGACGTCTCACTCGAACCCTTACCCGAGGGCTGGGAACAGAGGGTTGACCCGTCAGGGAGAGTATATTTCGTCAATCATAAGAATAGGACCACTCAATGGGAAGATCCGCGAACTCAGGGCTAAGAGACAACGAACCTAACGCAAGACATACCTCTGCCTCAGGGCTGAAAAATTAAGTTTACGGCCGAAGAAACGCAATATCGCCGACTGTCCACTCTTGTGGCCGAGGACAGAGCAAATTAAATTCATAGAATATTTTGTAATTTATCTAGATCATGTCTCGATCTCACGTGTCAAGAGAACATTATGGACTTTTGAGATGTTCAGGCTAATGCGCGAAAGATGCGCGAAAAAGCTTAAGGCAGAAAACATGAACCGAAAATGAGATACCAGTCGCTTATCAATGACATGGAGTCGACAGTCAGACCACTTTGTTAATAGTGGACGTGAGCTCTGGTGATGACCACTCCCGCACCCTCTTTGAGGAACGGCACGATCTTTGCTGCAGGCCTTACAAACTCATGCGACAGAAGTGAACACTGTGTTGAACAGCAGAGCTATCATTCACCTAGATCATTCAGTAAGTGACTCGATCGGGACATAAATAATGTTCAATTAACAAATCCAATGCACGATTGAAATATTGAATCAATAAATAAGTTTAATTATTCTTATAATAGCAAACGTTCGTTTTTAAATTGAAAAATGATAACAAAAGTATTAAATTAATATCAAGATAATAATCGAGATAGTTTTATTGTTCAAATGGCAAGCAGTTCGCATTTGCAAGAAATTGATTCAATTTAAATTTAGATGATCAAGGTCTGGTCAGCTTTAAACTGGCGTAATCTTGGTCGGTGTCCTCTGGCGAGTGGTCTCTATCTTCAGCGCATTGAATGTCTCGATCTCTTCGTCGTCGCTATTCTGACCGTAACTGATGTTCAGATTTAGTAAATCTCTGTTCGAGTGGTCAACAAAACGGCGATTGATATTCAGATACGATATGTACGACACGACTACTGTTGTGGCCAACGCTGCGACCGAACCGGACATCACCAGTGAGTTGACACCGACCGAGAAGTGGTGCGGCGGTTGTGTCCGGTAGTGGAGGATTGGCCGCAAAGACAGCACCACATAGACGAGAGTGACCACACACTTGTTGCCCATTTGTTCATCTTGCTTGTTTAGGCGAGCCAGAATTGCGCGGGTGAAGCCGTGGTAACCTGACACAAATTTAGCTAATTAATTATCGTTTTGAGATGACCGAGCTGATTTACCTAGAACAATTATTGACAAGTCCAGAGCGAAAGGCAGTTCCATAGATGAGATGACGTACTTCTGGTAGAGGAAGCGCTGCACGAAGTAGTGGACAGGTCTGGCCGTACTGTCGGCGCTGTAGACGATGAAGAGTATGCTATGAATGGTATAAATGAGGTAAAAGACGAGGAATATTCGGTGCCTTTTGAGGCGCAGGTCTGTCCACAGCGACCAAAACACCAGCCCTTCGTTGAACTTGAGCACCAGAGCCACCACAAGAAGAACAACTATGAGGACAACCCTCAGCACTGGTAAGTGGTCTTCGCCGACCACTATTGAGTGGCCACTCGCCGATAGATCGTATGTCGCCATCGGTTTTGATTCACTGGACTCTCATTACAATTGAATAAGAGATTCCTCTGAAGTGAGTCTTCTGTTGTGCGCTGTCGTCGGTCGCGACGGATATTATCTAATCTGCGCGTCAATTGTCAACAGATCTTAAGCTCTTATTGTCAAACATTTATTAGTCATTTATTTATTACAAATCGGAAATCAATATTTGTTATCAAAGATAAATTAATTTTACCAAAATAAAACAATAACTATAATGATCATGTAGAATTTTTCTAACAAATTTAAGAACAATTTGAGAATAAAATTAAATTCTTTTAAATTAATGCAATTATGATAAGATTAGATTATAATTAATAATATTGAAAACAAATGTAAACTTTAAAAAAATATTTAATTGCGTTTTCATAGCCATTATTATTTGAGGTTTTCGCCCATTTTCTTAATAATATTTGAAAAGTTTTAAAAAACTTCTGCAATAGCCAAAGTTAAATAGCTTAAGCTTAATTACTCCAGGATGATTACAATAGGAAAATGAATAGCTGTATGCTGATTATGGCAATTATGATAGGATTGAGTGCATTCGATGAAGACTTATTAGTTGACACAGTAATCAACGGAGTGGTCAACCGAGTGGTCAAAGGAGTAGTCAATAGGTGATCACAATTTATCAATGGTTTGATATCATTGTCACTTATTGGCGGAGATTCCAGGAGAGTATTGAATACGTAATGCCAAGTGAAGAGTATATTGTCGTTTCGATGGATCACAAGATAATGATATAAATATACTGCTCTATCAGGGTCATGATAAGAGCCATCAAATCTGTGAAGTGAGTATTGAAATGGACCCCAGAATCGAAAGACTGATAATTTCTCTGCTAATTGTTTCAGTGGCCATCTATAAGACTCTCTCACGGATTGATATCCTTTAAGATCAGGTTTTGCCATACTTTCATCTGATTCGAGACGAATCGATCCATTATTCAAATCGATCTTTAATTTCCAATAGTTTTGTCTGATATTCAAATAAGCAAACAAATAGTCGGGTGAACCAGACTCTGGTCGACCGAGAATAGTATCGATTTTCCTGTTGTTTGCGATAAATTCAGTGCAAAAGTCGGATCCCGCGGACAGCGAAACAGTGGACAGACAGAGAAGTATTGCTGAGTTGGGAATCAAATAATCGATTAATTATTTAACAATTATTTCAATACTTACAACAAAACATTCGATTGTTTAAAATCATTTTGAATACAATTCAGTAACAAAGTCTACTCGGAGGACAGCACAAGAGTAACCAGACTGAGTTGAAATCCTAATATCGAATGATTGATAATCTGGATATATTCAATGGATATTAACTCGATGTTAATTAAGGAAATTATTGAAATTCACTATAAATTGAATAACAATTTCGTTACAATCCAAATGACTAATCATATGATAGTGAACTGGTGTGATCAAGTTCAAATATTTATCAAACACATATCCAGATATCATGTTCAATGGAACATATTTGAAATGATCATACTCAATTCCAAGAAATGAGAATAACCAGAATAATCCAGCGGTAATTATTTAGGACAAACTTCAATATCAACAGTTAAATTACAAAAATTCCATCTATCAAATGACGATCAAAACAATTCGATGAAAGGATTAGATAATAATTACTTAATAATTGAAAACAAATGTAAACTTTTCTAAAATATTTAACTGCATTTTCATAGCCATTATTATAATTTAGTAATTTGAAAAATTTGAACACTCTTCTGTAAATAGCAAAATTTAACTAGATTAAACTTAATTACTCCTTAAAATCCCTGATTGGATCAAACAAACGATGATAATTATTATAATTTATTATTGATTACGATTTTAAATACATTTGATTTTATGTGTAATTAAAATGGAATTATAGATTAATAAACGATTAAATGACATCAAATGTGTTGACAATTGTTTTGAAACGTCTGCAAATCAATATTGAATAAACAATAGTAAAATGAACATGGTTATTGTGGGAATTATGAAAGCATAGAGTGCATTAGAAGAAGACTTATTAGTTGATCGAGCAATCAACCGACTAGTCAACGAAGATATCGATATCACGTTATAATTTTACAATGAATTTATTTCAAACAAATATATTTTCAATTGGAATTAAATTAGAAATTCCATTCAAAAATCTCTTAATTCTGATAATAATATATACGACGAGTAAAATTAAAATTATTACAATTAAAGTAATAATCTGTTTAATTATTACATGTATGCTCGAAGAAGACTTATTGGTAGTCAATAAGTGATCACAATTTATCAATGGTTTGATTCCCATGTCACTCATTTTAGGATATTCCACTAAAGACTTGTATGCGAAATGCCAAGTGTTCAGTGTATTGCCGCCTCGAGAGTGGTCTCGATAGATCACAAGATAATTGTATAAATATACTGCTTTATCGAGTTTCATAACATCTAAGGTTTCATATCTGTGTAATGTGTATTGAAATGGACCCCAGTATCGAAAGGGCCCATATTCCTTTTCTTTCATTGCTATTTCTTTCGGTGTTCTGTAATCAATCCACTCACTCACTTTATATCCTTGTTGATCAGGTTTTGTCATACTTTCATCCGATTCGAGACGAATCGATCCATTATTCAAATCGATCTTTAATTTCCAATAGTTTTGTCTGATATTCAAATAAGCAAACAAATAGTCAGATGAAACAGACTCGTGTCGACCGAGAATAGTATCGATTTTCCTGTTGTTTGAGATAAATTCAGTGCAAAAGTCGGATTCTGTGGACAGCGAAACAGTGGACAGACAGAGAAGTATTGCTGAGTTGGGAATCAGATAATCGATTAATTGTCTATAAATTGTGTCAATACTTACGACAAAACATTTGATTGTTTAAAATCATTTTGAATACAATTCATTGGCAAAGTCTGCTCGAAGGACAGCACAAAAGTAACCAGACTGAGTAGAAATCCTAATATCGAATCAATGATTGATAATATATTCAATCGATATTAACTAATGTCAATTAAGGAAATTATTGAAATTCACTTCAAATTGAATAACAAATTCGATATAATCCAAATTACTAATCATATGATAGTGAACTGGTGTGATCAAGTGGAAATATTTATCAATCACATTTCCAGATATCATGTTCAATGTAACATATTTGAAGTGATCATGCTTTATTACAAGAAATGAGAATAACCAGAATAATCCAACGATAATTATTGAGGACAAACTTCAATATCAACAGCTAAATTACAAAAATTCCATCTATCAAAGTGATGATCAAAACAATTCGGTGAAACAATTAGATTATAATTAATTAATGATATTGAAAACAAATGTAAACTTTTCAAAAATATTTATCATTTATCATTTTGCATTTTCATAGCCATTATTATTTGAGGTTTTTGTCCATTTTCTTAATAATAATTTGAAAATATTACAAACTCTTCTGTAATTGCAAAAGTTAACTAGATTAAGCTTAATTACCGATTCCTTCCAGATAACTTTGCATGCAAAGTTATTCCGATTTGCACCGATTTGAAGCAAGCAAAACCTAGTGCAAAGTTATCTAGATAACTTTGCATCTATCGTATGAATTTAGTTTACTTTTCATCTAATTTCACCCGTTATAAATATAGGTGTACATCAGTTATTACGGTATATCTCATACCGTATTCCCTCACATATAGTTGCATGTCGTTATTCAATTTAAATAACTAATTTCAATTCCAACTCATTTAATTATAAATGTTTAAACTTGGTAATTATATATAACTCCAAAAATTCAAAAAATAGCTTCTTATGCAAAAATGAATGCAAAGTTATCTAGATAATTTTGCACCTGCCGTGGCGATTTCGATAACTTTGCATGCAAATTTACCTGGAAAGTCTCCAACAATACCGAAGTATCGGCTAAATTCAACTTGGACAATTGTGTAAGGATTACTTACAAGTGCATTTAATTACCTGGAAGGAATCGGTACTCTTTAAAATCACTGATTGGAGCGAATAGACAATCGATGATAATTATTGAAATTTATTATTGATTACGATTTTAAATACATTTGATTTTATGAGTGATTAAAATGGAATTAGTGATTAATAAACGATTAAATGACAGCAAATCTGTTGACAATTGTTTTGAGAGTTCTATAAATCAATATTGATATTAACGATAGGAAAATGAATACAAATATGACAATTATGATGGCATAGAGTGCAGTCGAAGAAGACAAGTGATCACAATTTATCAATGGTTTGATATCATTGTCACTTATTTTCAGATATTCCTCATAAGAATCGTATACGTAATGAGAAGGGGACAGTGTATTGCCGTCTCGAAGGATCACAAGATAATCATTATAATAGAATTCAAATGGATTTTCATCAGAGAATTCAGAACTGTCCTGAGATGAGTATTGAATTGGACCCCAGAATCCAAATACTCTATATTTCTCTGCCAATTGTTTCATTGTCCAGGTATCAGTCCACTTTCTCACTTCATATTCTTCTTCAGGCTTTGCCGTACTTTCATCTGATTCGAGACGAATCACCCAATTATTCAAATCGATCTTCAATTCCCAATAATTTTGCCCGATATTTAAATAAACAAATAGAGAGACAGATTGATTGTCAGCTGAATCAGACTCTGGTCGACCGAGAATAGAATCGATTTTCCTGTTGTTTGCGTTGAATTCAGTGCAAAAGTCGGATCCCGTGGACAGCGAAACAGTGGACAGACAGAGAAGTATTGCTGAGTTGGGAATCAGATAATCGATTAATTGTCTATAAATTGTGTCAATACTTACAACAAATCAATAGATTAATGAAATTCATTTTGAATGCAATTAATCGCAACGCAATCCAAACGATAAGTCAGACGAGAACAGTGTGCTGAACAGCACACCTACATCCAACCAAGCTCATTCAAGTGACTCGATCTGGACATAAATAATGTTCAACTGACCAATGCAATGCCCAATTGGAATATTGAATCAGTAAATAAGTTTAATTATTCTTATGATAGCAAACGATCGTTTTTAAATTGCAAAATAATTTTGTAAAACCAGCTTGGCAAAATGAATTATCTTTTCTCGATTCCAACGACCAGTCTTTGAGGTGTATTCAGAATACATCGCATCAGAAGAAGCGGAACGTCTGTGTTGTCGGTCCGGAAGAACTTAAATCTCTTGACGATGTGAACCAAACTGAGTTTGGCCTCCAATAGCGCGAAACGCATTCCAATGCAATTGCGAGGACCGGCACCGAAGGGCAGGTAAGTGTACG
>JAQGBE010000217.1:0-24005 GCA_034698225.1 Scheloribates latipes | reverse complement strand
TGTCTAGGGGGGGGATTTTCCCAATTTTCGCCTCTAGGGGGGTTTTAGGAATCCCCCCTATTCGGCATGTCTGGTATCACAGACTGAGAACTAATACCGCTGTCAGTGATAGAGTTGGAAATTTATTAAATATCACCTAGATGATGTGAAAATAAAATTCCATGAAAGTCAATAAGTTTTTAAGGTCACAAAAATTAATTGAAATTCTTGTGAAACATCTTATAATTACTCAGGATTCTCCCTTGATATTATCAAGTTGATAACCCTTGGTTAACCCTGATATACATCTTTAGAAAAACTGCAAAAGACTAGCTGAAAGTTAGAATCAAGAAAATATGAGCCGAAATCTTGGCTATTTTTAGTCCAATCATAAGAGTATAAATGACTATAAATGAGCTAGCTAGTTACCAGGATGATAGACCGTCAAAAGGAGAGAGACAACTCTCAACTATGTTTGGGCGCAATCGGATCGCCATTGAGGGTCAAAAATAGCCCAAAGGCTGAGAAGCAAATAGTTTTGTGAATGGCTTTGAAAGGTATTAGCCATTAGTGGTCCTCACCTGAGATCCCAATGCTTTCCAATTGTCAGACACAACCAAAAGAGTGCACAAAAACGAGCAAATCTTGAATTCCATTACTTAGACATAGACTAAACCAAATCAACAAATCAGTTAACTATCGAAAAGTTGAGCACAGATTCACTCATCACTGAAACCAGTGTCGGATGTGATGTGAGAACCGATTGAATCGGTGGCCGACAGTGAGGCCTAGAATATAGTGTCGGACGGCATGAGTGGACTAACTGTTAGGCACTATAACTCCCACTAAAAAGAATAATTCGCTTCTTAGGGGCGGTTCGACACAACTCTCTGTCTCAGAGACTCTCTGACGGTTCGCACCACTCGAGGCCTAATCAGAGAACGCAATCTTCAGTTGATTTCTTGGAATTGGTCGACACTTCGCGTAATGAATGGCAAACAATGGTCGCAATTGAGGCCAACAATGGCTTAATATAACGAATCCGTAACCGATGTGAACGAACAGAACAGAACAGAACAGGAAATGCAAAACCAGTGGACATACAAACAGTTCTGATATAAAATGTTTTATTATTTATTGATTTTCAATATATAATTAATAATTATTTAATAATTTAAATATAAATTTAAATTCTTTGAACAAATATATGATGACATGAAATGCCAATCACTTTCCGATGTCATACAAAAGAAGTGTTTGTAATATAGTCCTCGTATTCGATGATATATCACACGAACCCGTCATAACATAAATACGTCTATAAGTGTGTCTATAAGTGGTATAATACCGACGCAAACCTCGCAAACCATTGCAAATCAGTCCAAACCATCACATTTTCACTTAAATATATTCAATATATAAAACTCTAGACTTTAAATACAATTGAATACAAAAGAAAGTCTGTTCTGTCCTCAGAAACGTCTACTACTTCTCCACATAAAATAGGGATTAATCAGAGTTTACAGAAATATTCAATTTTTTACAAACAATTCGTTTCAAAGAAAAGAATGTAAATCACAAATAGTTTGTTGTCTGAGAGCGTCTGTAGAGATGTGTTTCCGTTTCAGCCCAGAGTAACACTTCAGGAGGGAATCCAACCGCTCTTAACCATGAAATTGAAAACCTTTCGCCGCAATGACTTATCAATGTTCTCGAGACTCGAGTGACTCGATGTCGAGCCCTTCCTCTTCTGGTTGTGTTCCTATTGTTGGCCAAGAAAACCAAAAATTTGTTGAAATAGAAAATCAATTTTTTGGTCCAAAGAGGACAAACTTTGGCGCAAATTGTTTACATCGACTAATCTATTAACTAATGATCGCAATCCGGACTCGACTCCACTCCACTCCACACGACATCCTGTAATTGACTCTTGTTTTGAGTCGGAGAAACAGAAACTGATTTCCGACACCAATTGATGTCTATCTGAAACCAATTTCTGCATCCGTTCGACTCAATTGCGACCATTAATCGGAATGTGAATTATGTCAGATTATAGGCCGAGTTATGGCCAACTCGTGTCCACTCACGAGTGCTCACCTTAAGAATCAATGTCTTGAGATTGATGTACTGAGAAGGTCTCAGTCGGACAGAAGTGCATAACTTCTTTTCGCGTTCAGAAAGGAGTCGACAGTTAGGCAGAGAAGAGATATCAAAGACTTGTTTATCGCTCTTAAGTTTGTTGTCGTCTTTTTGGGTTAATTCTGACGACTCTTTTGTGCCTTTTCTTGTGGTTTGAGAAACAGTTGAGTTTTGATCTTTTGTGGTTTCGGCGGCCGTTTTGGTGGCCATTCCTAACAGGCGTTTGTGAGCGGAGCCAATACTTGCGTTTGGAATCTGAAAACTAAATCATATAAAAACTCTGACATAAGTGACGACAAGACAGACATCACTTACGGATTTCTTTTTGTTTTCCTTTCGCTTCTGGCGTTCACTTCGGGCCGACTCGAAGCCAGAGGTTTCGCTCATTCTCTTGAGACCATTCTTCCGGTATCTGATCAGTTCTTTGATTTTCGATTTGATCTCTTTCTCTCTTTGAATGTTTTGAAACAGTTCTCTACTTTCTTCGTAAGATTGAAATCTGAGGAACGGTTTGTATTTGTCATCGAATGGACTCTTCAGTTGGGATTCATTGTTATCTTGAGATGAGGTTTGCTTTGAGTTCTTCTTATTTACATTATTTGAGTTCTTTTGAGGCGTCGAATGAGTGGTGTCTTTGAATGCGTTATGACTTTTGAAGAAATGGCTGACTAGTCCGTACTCGCGGGCGATCTGCTTCTTCTGGAACCGCTCCTTAAGCCTCATTCTGTACATTGAAATGTGCGCTATCTTTAAGTTGGTTTCAATGTCGTCATCTTCGCCGGCATTCATCGACAGCGTTGAGACCAACGCTTCGCACTCATTGTCGTACTCCCTCTCGAAGTCGTCCCGTTTCGGCAAATAGCCCAACGAGTCCTCGTCCTTCTGACTCACGTCTGTGATGGCCGGCAGAGGTGTCGTCAGACTCGGCGAGAGCGGGCCGTCCACCGGACCCGTGTGATCGCGCATCGACAGGTCCGACGTGTCCGTCTGCGTCCAGACCGCTCTCCCGATGTTACCCAGAATGTAGTGATTGGAATAATGATCTTTGGCCTCATCGGCGGTCACGTTGTGGCCCACGCTGTCCGCGATGTCTGTCCAGTTGCCGTAGCCGTACTGCTCGATGGCCTCCAAGAGAGCCATCTCCTCCAACGCTCGCCATTTGCCATCACTTGAGCTGAAGATGGCAAATGTGCCGCAATCCTAGCCGTCGAGGAAGGAGAGCAGAGAAGAACATTAGAGACGACCCCCACTCGAGTCTAGCCAATGGTCGACTCGACTCGCCTGCAGTCCACTCACTATAAGCTGATACGAGTGATCACTCCTATGACTCCCGATCTCCGCTCCACTCGAAAAGCACTGCAAAAGCACTTTAGGTTAGCCTCAGGTCGGCTGCGATGGCCACTGACCTGAAGGCAGAGGTCGAAGTCGAGGCACTCACTGCACTTAACCCGTATGTCATTGATGTCTTCACCGCAATAGTTACAGTGGTACTTGCAAAACGAACCTGGACAGGACAGGACAGGACAGTACAGCAAACAGGCTTAGCTCGCCTCTCGCACCACTCAATGGTGGCCTTACCTGCCATTCCGGTCCATCACTCACTCCAATCCATTTCGAGACAATATTTGAGCCGAAAATTGTGGGAAATAAGCAAAAAACAAATCAATAATTAAATCATTTTGAGTTTCGACTCAGTTTTGCATCCATTGTCTCAACCATTGGAGGGACCGTTCAATCATTTACACGCTATTGACTAAAGTTTATTAGCAATGCATTTCAAAAGCAATTAAGTCTTCTTATGGTCATTATCTTCGTGTATTGGATCAGTTTGAGGTGATTGGATGTGATGAGGCATTGCTTCGATTGCTGTCTTATAGACCTTAAGGGCCACTCCTTCAGGAAGATTGCGTTCGATGTACTCGAGGAGAGTGTCTGCGGTGGAACCGGTCAGGTGCTTGAACTCCACGTTCCGGAAGTATGTCCTCATTTCGTACTGTACTCTATACTTCTTCTTCACGAATGGCGCTCGAAGAAGGGTTCTGCGGTAGATATACCGAAATGGTTCCCAACTATTGGCCGCAGACAGAGGTCAGTAACAGAGATCAGCAACAGACTCACAATGGGCTTACGTTCTGGAGATTGTAACGCCGAGGCAATGGGCGCTCTGCTTAACGAACGTCTCGTAGCTGTCCAGCACCTGGCGGTCGGCACATCGGGCCTCCACTTCGATCGTCTTATAAAGTTTGTCCACTTTTACTTCGCGCTTCGGTTCCTATTAAAGAAGTCAATAGTTAGTCAGTAATCACAGGTTAATCAGATGTGACCAACGATTTCATTTTGAGTCTTCGTGTCCACCAATTGTGATGAGAATCGACAATAAGTTTGTGATACAAACGATTGTAATATTGGGTTATTTCGGTAATAACTAAGTCTTTGAGAAATCATTTCACAAGCAATGACCGAACGGACCAAAGAGTGCACTGGAATTGACTTTATATGCGATCACAATCTGAACATTTGGTCAACTGATGACCACTGATGGCGATGGCAATGGCCAACTCAAGACAGACCAGTCAAGTGAGACCTCAAGTCAGACAGTGTTTTACTGCTTCTCATTCACTAACAACGTTGCAATTCAATCGGCTTACCGTCATTTTATTGCCACCAAGGCCATTGTTCAGGCATTCGCTCAGGACGAATTATTAAATTACAGTTGAATACTAATCGCAATTTTTATTAGAATCACCAACAACAGGTCAATGATCTAGTTGAACAAGTTTAAAAGTGCGAACACAGTTGTCTTGGTGGTGTTGCCTCCCCACTGGCGACATCCTTATTGGTCAGATCTGTGTCACTTGATTTGAATCCTTCTTCTTGTCACCACTGATCAGTTGCCGCTATGCATCGCATACACCGACCCGACTCCCGGCCATGGATTCTGGCCGGAACCGTCAAAATCAAAGACCTGATCCAAATGTGGGCCGAAAACGATGTGACAAATGAATTGAAACTAAATCAACAAAACCTCAAAGAGTTTGTCCAAAACGAGCTTCAAATTGACGGACATATGGTTGATGTCTTGGAAAAGGAGTGTTCGCCGGCATGTCTGGACTGCGAGGAAGAGGACGAAGAGCTTTACGTGGCCTACGAAAAGTCATTCGACATCCCACCCGATGTCAAGTTGGAGACACTTCGGCTTCAGAAGCAGCACATCGAGAGGTACGCCTCTGACCGGTGCTATCGGACCGCATGTCTCCAGTCATTGCGTTATCGCAATCGACTGATCAAAGTGGAGAAGAATGCGGATCTGGTGTCAGGTGAGAGACGAGCACTCGTTAAGTGGTGTCTCAATGGGTTTGATCTCAATTGTCAGACCGCAGTTCGACTGTTCCGTTGGCCGAACCGATGGCAATCATAACCGTTCAGTTGTATCGACCGATCCGTTTGAGTACACACTTCGGTAATACTCATCGCTATTCGTTTGTCTGCGACCAAGAGTTGCAGGTCTTGTCGACGCAATACTTGACTGAATTGCGCGACGCCTTCACCTGTGTCTCAGACATATCCAATCCGAACGACTGCAGTGACAATCCGAGGGACGCTCTGAACATAACTTCCGCCGATGTCTACAAATCCGGTTTCTTCTTCATAAACAACATATTCTTCAACGACACGCGATGTGCCACCAATAAGGACTATAGTCAGTATGTCATCAATTGATGCGATCACTTGGTCACTCTTATTGTCTCTATCGTCGTCCGATTGCAGACCAATCATCTCCTGGTCGTACGCCAAAGAGCGCGGAATCGGTCCGTTCGGAAAGGACAAGATGGAGACGACCAGATTCGAGGACCTGGAGTTGCAATTGGGTTACCCCTACCTCTACCAACATCAGGGCGACTGCGAACACATTCTAGTCTTCAGTGATATCCGTCTATTAAAGACCAACTGCGAGAGCGCCGAACCGAGCGATTACCCGAAGATTGTGAGCACCAATCGGCGAACGCATGTCCGCTGCGGTCTCTGTAACTTGAATACCGCCAAATGGATCACATTCGACAACAAACGACTTCCGGAGAATCCGTTCTTCTTCTGCGAAAACTGTTTCTATTCATTCAATTACGATAACAATGAGAAAAAGTTGGACTCTTTTAGAGCCTATCCTTTCCTCGACAAATCAGCTCTACTGTGAGCTCACACTCAGAGTAGACCACTCTTTCACTTCATTGGACAACATTTCATACACTTTTCGTATTTTATTTCATTTTTCTCACCAAAATTCGAATCGAAATCTGTGTTTGGTTTTAAACAAATTAATTAATTAACAAAATAAACAAAATTAATTAATTTTTCGTTTGCTTTTATGATAATTTTGTGTAAAAATATACGCAAAATGGTTTGTAAACTGAAAGTCAATGTGGAGTCAAAAGGAATTGACAAATGACTAAAATAGCAAATAATTAAATGTATTTTTTAATATCCAAATAAATCAATAAAAACTTTGTAATGACTTGTGTTTGTAATCTTCGTTAATAAGTTCAGTTACTTTCGCTACAAATAAACTATTTTTGCGCTAAAATAAGTAAAAATATTATGATTTTTGTCGCACATATTTAGTCCTAATGTAAGATTTGAGTTATGTTTGGCTCACAAAGGGCTGCAAAATCTGATGACACGGACTGCAGACCCGGACGGGTTTATCGTATCCGTATTGGACTAATGGCATGAAGTTGTTGGAGCAGTTGTTGCAATAGATTTGTCCGCAATTCCTGCAGTGATGTCTTCGTCTGATTATCGTGAACTGCGAGAGACAGTGCGTGCAGACCGAGACCAACTCGTCGGGCACCCAAATCGGGGGCAACAGAAGCGCCTGCGGGTCGACACTGTTCTGCGTCAGTTCGTCCGATTCGACGCTCTCGGCCGTCGGCGAGTAGTCGTCGCTGACACCACTGACTAATGAGTTCTGGTTTGTGAATGTGTTGGATCGGCTCATGAATCCGGTCGCGTCGGTAGAAGCCTCGTACGGGTCGCTCGTCTCGTCGTCATCGCTGTCGTTCAGTTCAATCGACTCTTTGGCCTCAACCGCCTCTTCGACGACAATGTCGTCCTCATCGGGAGAGCGGTTTAATTCGAAGACATTCCTCAAAATATTCCTCAAATCGCTGGCATAATTGGACTGTAATTGATCGGCGATTCCTAAACAAGGTTTTTCATACATTAGTCGATTGGCACAAATGCCAGTGATTGAGCAAACCTGCAATTGTGACGAATAGTTTGTGTAGCAATAGACGGGTTTGCGAAGGGATATATTGAGAGTTTTTTGCTCCGATTGCTAACAAACAGCAGATTTGTTAGTTTCGACATTTTCTATATATCATAAGACATAAGACATACCCAAAGCTATCTCGAAAGAGTCAACGGAAGCGGTGGTAGTGGTCGTCGAGTCAATTGATTTGACGCTCACATTGTCATCACAGCTGACAACCACAACGGGAACATTGGATGCAACCAAAGAGAGGGCCGAAACAGACTTGACTTTACTGTTGGTCACGACCTCAGCCTTAACTAAATCTTTGCTCTGGGGAACTGAATTACTCCGCTTCCGTATCCTTGTCTGGAATTCCACGTTTTGAAGTGATATCCGATCCGAAGCAGTGTTTACAACATTCTCTTCGTTTATAAGAAGTTTCTCTAAGACTTCGATTTCGATGCGACGTAAGACAAGCAAAAGGTCGCGAATTTTTAAAAGAAGACTAACAAGAATAGAGTAAAAGCGTTAGCATTAGCTTGCTTTGGAACTCAAGCAATGATTACTTGTGAAAAGGCTTGAAAAGAGCCGACAACTGGTCTCTCGACTTCTTGCAAATGGCCGACCCGTTGCCGAGAAGTAAACCGGTGACAATGGCGAGCCTCGGAATGGCAATCATAGCCTTTGGCTGACAGTCATCAATGTCCTCCTGAGAGATGAGCCCTCTTTTGAGAGCACTGCTGAGTGTTTCGCTGAAGAGTACAATCAATTCGCGCTGTTTTTCGATTTCATCGGCGCTCTTAATCGGGAGCATAGCTTTGACGTACTCGTACTCGAAAGTGGAGAACAGTTGGTCGAAGTGTTCCAATTTGCAGATCATCTCGAAGGAGAGGTTCCCTCTGAGCATATCATTGAATCAATCAATAGAATACCACTTAAACGGCAAACCCTTTGGCCAAAGGACTCATAAGAAGAGTCCATTCAACCAGATTTGTATTACCTCTGATCCAAATCGTTGCAACAGTTCCTCAGGTCGAGTCTCAACTGATCCAAAGTAGTTGTCAGTGACTTAGCCATTGGTCTCAAGAGAGCCGATTCGCTCTCATGGTTCATAATATTAGAGCCCGCAGCCAGACATTCAGCGCCAAACCATATCTGGCCGTTCAAAGACTCGGCGCCCTCGCCAGTCAGTAAGTCGTCTGAACGAAACGGCATTAAGACATTATGTACTTGTTTAGTTTAGTTTAGCTTATACAATGTAGTTAACAATAATAATAGTTGTGCTAATTGTTTGCCTAATAACGAGTTTAATAATGGGTTTCGCAATACTGTGATCATTGACTTGACTCGACTCGTGAGTGAGAAAATGATCGCTTCATTTGGTTCGAGTGTTTCGAAATAATTTACTGTTATTTCTAGTTTTTACTAGTTTATACTTTAAAGTAATCAATCGTATACTAGCACACAGTATTGAGCAAACCTTGTCCCAGGAAAAAACAAACTTGATTCATATAGTCCTGATTTCCGGGTTGATTGGAATTTCCGATTAGCGGAAACAAAAGATAATCATTTGATTTATGAATTATTAAATTGTGAAAAAGAGCTTAAAGTGTGACTGGAATTTGGCTGCGCATTCAAATTAAATTTGATTTCAACAATACAGATGTTATGGAAAACAAAAGAACTGATAACAATAAGATCGGGTTAATTGCAGTCTAATTGAGATTGAATAAAACTGATCAATCGGTTTGATATAAACACAATTATCATGATTAAAGATGACTAACACTTGAACTATTATTATAAGCAGCTTGATCAACTTTTTCTGACAAAGTGAGCAATTAATGATAAGAATTGTCAATTAAGACAATAAATCAGTTGATCAACAGATTGGAGGTCACACGAGATGGGTATCAATGGCAGACCAGACCAGAGCATACCTGGGAATTTGATGCGATAGTCGCGTTGAGTGCGGACGCACTGCCATTCGTCCATCAGTTGGAATATATAAGTAATCACTTTGTCCTGAGCCGACCTGAAGACCATAACAGCCGTTAGTATTGATATAAAGTACTGTAAATGACATTCAAAGGTCAGGCCAATTGAAGTCAGACCTCAATTGGTTCACTAAATTAGTGCAACGGATCGGGTCTTTGCGGCCATCAAAGCTGTCCAATTCGGTGGCGATTGCATTGAGTTCTTCGTCGGCGTAGTAGAAGTGAAGTATTGTTTGGTTTAGGAAACACATCGGAGACACGCAATTGGATTGAGTGAACACTCGGGAGACAAACCACTTGCGGATCGACAACATTGCGACCGATGCTCACCAGTGAGCGGTGACCAGTGGTGGCCAGCGGTGAGAGCGGACAGACTGGTCACAGACTGTCGCACATCCGACTCGACATCAAAACAATGTCTGTATATCTCAATCACAACACAATTACAGTTAACTCACAATTATTACTCACTTTTGCGTCATTTGTGACACACTTTCAGACAAACATAAGGCCTCTAATAGACGCCAATCACTGACCCGTTGTTGACAAACAAACCCATCACTTATCGAGAAATCACTGGTAAGCCGCTAACCAGTGATTAATCCTGATTTGACCTGATTGGCCAAATTGCTTCACTTGACAAATCTCATTATTGCCTATCTTTGCTTTTACTGACTGCATGTCCAGTGAAGAACACAAACAAACAATTATACATTCAGTGCGTATCTTACCGTTGGGTTCATATGCTTTAGCCTAACGACAGAATTGTAAATGTCGTCAAACTATCGATTGTTTTGTCACTCATTACAGACATTACGACAGGAATATAGCGATTGATCCCAATGTCAACGATGTCTTCCGATAGCCGTGAGAGCGACCAGAAGTTGTCGGCCATCGTCGCCAATCACTACAACAGTCTGGAGGAGAAAGGCGTCGACGCACGCAAAGAGAGTCCGATATATCATATGAGGAATTTCAACAATTGGATCAAAAGTATGACAATCGGTGAGTAGGAGTGCCGCCGCAGTCGGCTCTTTGTGACCAGCA
The DNA here is from genome assembly GCA_034698225.1 of Scheloribates latipes. NCBI lineage: Eukaryota > Metazoa > Arthropoda > Arachnida > Sarcoptiformes > Scheloribatidae > Scheloribates > Scheloribates pallidulus. Next base: position 13,595 of record JAQGBE010000217.1, on the reverse strand, counting down.
TTGCCACTGTCGTCTGACTCAAGACTCCGTGTTATCTCTTGGCAGCCGATATCATCAATAAGATCAGAGACGAAAAGGACGACACGAAGTTGAATGTGTTGGACATCGGGTGCGGCAAAGGAGGAGATCTTCTCAAATACAAGAAAGCCTCCATCACTCACATCATATGTGCAGGTCTTCAGTCACGAGTCTCGTGGTCAGCACTGATCGATGATAATGTGATTGTTGATTGCAGACATCGCGGAGACATCGGTGAAGCAGTGCGAGGACCGATACAACGAGCCCAACAGAGGACGCAATCAGAGCAAAGGTGATGACCGCATGTTTACCGCTGAGTTCGTGACCGCCGACTGCACGCGAGTCAACCTCGAGACCAAATACAAGAACCCCAACATTGAGATAGACTTGGTTTCGATTCAGTTCTCATTTCATTACTGCTTCGAAAGTCTAACTCAAGCAGAATGTATGATAAGGAATGCGAGTCAAAGACTTAGAATCGGAGGAATGTTCATCGGAACCACTCCCGACTCGCAAGAGATTGTAAAGAGACTCCGAAACTCTGGTTCTAACAGTTTTGGTAATCGGATTTATTCCATCACATTTGAGGACAAATATGTGGATCCAAATGAAAAGATCCCAATATTTGGTGCTAAATATGACTTCCATTTGGAAGGAGTGGTCGATTGTCCAGAATTTCTGGTCTATTTTCCTGTTTTCCAAGAGATTTGTTCCAAATATGGTTTGGAATTAGTTTATCGAAAGAGTTTTCGACAAATCTTTGATGAGAACACCGCAAGCGATCACAGAAGAGAACAAATCAAACTCTTGAATATCATGGATGCTCTCGAGAAGTATCCCAATCCGAGAGACAGGCCTTTAGTCGGAGACCCAGAGACTGACTACAAACACGCGAAGAACTTTTACGACCGTTTATCGGACAACGAGCGGCGACCGATCGGCACTCTATCGCAGTCCGAATGGGACGCCGTCTCCATATATATGGCCTTTTGCTTCAAAAAGGTTAAACACTTCGAGCAAAGCAGTCAGAACTCGAATAAACGGCTTAAAACTTAATAATCAACAGAAGGAAGACTTAATTGCATTTATTTGACTGATTATGACATCTATTGAACTATTCATCCGATTATTGATTCAATAAACTAAACCATAGACTCAGCCAATGCTTGTCGTAATTGATGGTCATATCAGCCAAACGTGTGTTTCTTTCGCTTCCTTTTCCTCTCAAACTGTTGTCCTAAAGAGAGATCAATTGAGAGACCAATCATGAGGAAGGTTTGTATTGCTATTACCGATGATTCTGACCGATGTCAACCGCAATCACTGTCCACTGCCGATGGCCGGTGGTGTCCACTCAAAGCTTGTTTTACTCATAATTATCTGTTGATGTGTTAGACGGTGACGAAGAAGGTTATCAAACGGCCCAAAGTGGCGCCTCTGCCAGCGATGGTGGCCTCCAAGTCGTCGAAGGACGCCAAGAAAGTGGTGGACCCGCTCATCCAAAAGAAGCCGAAGAACTTCGCCATTGGTATGTCGTTAATGAGCACTTCACGGATGTGTCACTGATGAACATTAACTTCAATTTTTCATTCAGGCGGCGACATTCAGCCGAAGCGTGATTTGACCCGATTCTTCCGATGGCCGCGATATATCCGCGTCCAGCGGCAAAAGGCTATTCTGATGCAGAGACTGAAGATTCCGCCGACCATTAATCAGTTCAGAAGCGGATTACTCGACCGGCAAACAGGTATTTGTTGTTTTGATTGATCGTCGACTCATCTGTCGGTCTGATAGCCACCCAATTGTTCCGATTGCTTGACAAATATCGTCCCGAATCAAAGAAGGCGAAGAAGGACAGGTTGAAGAAGCAAGCAGAACAGAAGGCGGCCGGCAAAGAGAGCGCTCCTTCGAAGAGACCGCCAGTTCTCCGATTTGGTATGTCTTGAGATTATTATTTGCAATGAAATTGAAGCAAATTTTGTCCAAAATAGGTGCGAATACAGTGACAACTCTTGTCGAGCAAAAGAAGGCTCAGTTGGTGGCCATCGCTGCCGATGTGGAACCCCTTGAAGTGGTCCTTCACTTGCCTTCTCTCTGCCGAAAAATGGGAGTTCCGTATTGCGTGGTTCGCGGCGGCCGATCACGTTTGGGACACGTGACCAGAAGGAAGGGCTGTTCGACTCTGGCCATCACAAACGTGAACCCCGAGGACAAAGTCAGTCTAACCAAGTTGGTGGAGGTGATCCGAACCAACTTCAACGACCGATTCGATGAGATCAGACGCCAATGGGGCGGCGGTATCCTCGGCGCCAAGTCTCGGGCCAAGATCAGCAAACTGGAGAGGGCCAAGCAAAAGGAGTTGGGACAGCTCCAGAGTGGCGGCGTCATCGCCTAGGGTAGCACTCAGGAGTGGAATTGGAATTGAGTTGATATGAATAAAATAAAGACTTTACATATGATTGCGTCCATTGATTCGTTGATCGGCTCTGACCCGAATCGGCGACCACTTCGCTGTCACTGTTCTGTCTCTGTCTAGACTCTAGAGTTGTGTCGACCGCTCGAGAGGTGGCGTCAGTCGAGTCAATGGCAATGAATGAGTGAAGCGTTGAATGCATTGAATGACTGAACGTTTGCCTAAATTAGAGGTTTTGGGCCAAAAATAAGTGCTTTTAATGCAATCGAAAGCCATTGAAAATCATTTGTTTCCATCGATTCATCGCTTTTATCGCAATATTTAACTAAACTCTCATTTAATTCACTTTTAATCTCAAATATTTTTATTTAATTTGAATGAATTCATCGAAATATACACTCAATTTGTGATTGTCTTGTTGTGAGACTCGCTCTGAGGCCCGAATCGATCGCTTTGCCATCGCTGTCACACTTGAAGAGTCTGGAGAGTGTCATCGGTGGCCACAATGATGGACCCCAACATCGGATGGTTTCAGAACGAGCATAAGGGGCCGGCACTGGCCCTCTGGCAGGAGGTCTGGCATCAGTCCAACCCGAACACCGAACGACAGCCCGATTTCATCGGTTTGGATGACACCAACGACAAGAACGCTGTGTCCAAAGTAAGCCCGACGGCGGCCAACGGGAAGGCCAACCCGAACACCGTGCAGAGTGCGGCGGCGAACGGCAGTCAGAACAAACGGGTTCGCCGCGAGAACCCGGCCTCGACCTACAACCTGAACGATAACCTGCACTTAGTGTCCAAATATAACGGCACTCCGTGGCGGCGGTTGAGACAGCACTACGAGCCCGGAATCATTGGATTGCATCAGGAAATCGAAGACTTCTATAATTATATGAAACCCAATCGCGAAGAGCACTGCATGAGGACAGATGTGGTCAACCGGATATCCAAAGTGGTGAACCAGGTGTGGCCGCACGCGACCGTCGACTTCTTCGGCTCATTCCGAACGGGTCTCTATTTGCCGACCAGTGATATCGATATGGTTGTGGTCGGCAAGTGGGAGAATATCCCTCTGTTCACTCTGGAGAAGGCGCTTCTCGAGTCGGGTATCGTCGACGAGACCAGCATTAAGGTGTTGGACAAGGCGTCGGTGCCGATCATCAAACTGACGGACATCAAGACGCGTGTGAGGGTCGACATCAGTTTCAACACTTGCAATGGCATCAAAAGCGCGCAACTCATCAAAGTATTGCACATCAGATCCAAACCAAACCATTTATTGATCGCTAATTTCTTTTCTTCCTTTGACAGCATTTCAAGAAACTGTTCCCAAATCTACCGAAACTAGTCTTAGTTCTGAAGCAATTCCTCCTACAAAGGGATCTAAAAGAAGTGTTCACAGGAGGGATCAGTTCGTATTCGTTGATTCTGATGGTCATATCGTTCATCCAACTGCACCCGCGTTACGAGGCTCAGGACCAAAACGCCAATCTCGGAGTACTGCTCATCGAGTTCTTCGAACTTTACGGCCGTTTCTTCAACTACTATCGCGTCGCCATTCGGATCAAAGACGGCGGTTCTTACGTCTCGAAGAGCGAAATCCAGAATCAAATGGACCCCAACTACAGGCCTTCCATACTCTGCATCGAAGACCCACTCAATCCGAGCAACGATATCGGGAGGAGTTCTTACGGCGCTATAATGGTTAAGCAGGCGTTCGAGTATGCCTACGATATCCTCCATCAGGCGGTCGGACCTCTGCAGTCGACTGTGGATCAGTCGCAGAGTATTTTGGGGCGCATTATAAGAGTGACCGACGAAGTGGTCGACTATCGCAACGATATCTGCAGAAATTTTTCGTCGCTTTCCATTCAGAAGAAGAATTCGATCGCTTCGAGTCATTCGATGAACGACTCGGACGACAATTCCGATTCGTCGTCCATTCTTTCGCGGTCTTCGCGTTCGACCGATGATTATTCGGATGTATGTATTGAATGCCATTCTTTTGTGACGTTTAACTCATTCGCTGTTTGTATTGATGACAATCTAGGAATCAGAGAATCCGATTATACTGAAAGCCAGCGCCAACTCTGCGCGCGATTCGCCGACAAGTGTTCAAAGAAACCGCGAATTTATGTACAATAGAGACCGCGAGAGAGGCGGAGACAGTCAGTCGTCGAATCAGTTCCGTTCGGGACGAGAGACCAAATCGCAGGCATTCGCCAAACGGGACAATAGAGACGACTATTCGCAGCCAAACAGAAATCACAACACATTTCACAACAGATTTCAGGGAAGAAATTATTCACACAATCCTCGCAAAAAGTATTCGAGTTTTCCGAATCGAAAAGACATTTAGGTTTTCGGATTCGAGTTAAGTTGAGTTGAGTTAAGTTGAGTTGAGTTGAGTTGAGTTGTCGTTCGAGTGTCTGATCTGAGTCTCAATCACAACCTCTGGCCTTCCGGTCGACTCGATTCGAGCGCCAAACCGATCGTTAGCTTTAAGTTATCTGTAAATAGTTTTTGGCTCTCAATGACTGCTTTCCAACGCTTTGTTGTTATAATTGATTATATAATTGAAATGAAAATAAAAATTGATTTAAATCGCGGTTAAAGACAACCAACCAATCAATCACTCAAATGGTATTCAAAATGTATTCAAAAATTTATTACTAAACAATGCATTCAATGACTAAATACCTCAATAATACAAATATTGCTTTTGTTATCCGTTTCGTTCAGATTTTGTCGGAATATGAGACCAAATGTATCGATAATTATATGAAACACCGGTTGTTATCGAATATAGCGATCGATAACTCAGTTAATTGTAGACTCGAAGACCAAAAGTGTTTCGAAAGAGTCATCGAATCGAAAGTAACTCAAAATTGTAAAGTAAAGCAAAATAGCGATCAGTTTTGGAATTTTTTGTCTAAAAAACTGAAAATCAATGCAAATCACAGATAAATCACTCGATTATTGTCTTTGTCTAGACTTTAAGGCACGTAATGCCCGCTTAGCGGCCGTGCATTTGGCGATCCGTTTGTTGCGACCGACGCCCACAAACTTCCCGAAGTCGAACACTTCCACACAGACCCGGATCTTACGGCCAGAGATCAGCTCTGGTTTTCCGAATTTGGCGTTTTGGGGCTCCATTTCCAAGAGCTCTCTGATCGGCGACTTTGGAACGTGTGAACTGAAGTAATCTGTTTAGGGATTTAGACATCAGGTCAGATCATTAGATGCAATCAACTCATGAGGAATGGCATAACAAACCGATCTCGGGTTTCATCATTCGGTAGTAGACTCTCCAGACGGCGTCCAAAGACATGCCACTGTCCAGGAATATGGCGCCGGCCACGGACTCGAAGATGTCTCCGAGCGCTTTGGGCACTTCGATGTCCTCTGCGTTCTCGGACTCGCCCTCAGCGATGAACAAATTCAAATCACTGGTCCGCTGGTCGTCGTTGGGACACAACTTGTTGACGAACGCCATCACAACTCTGAACAAGTCGTAGGAAAGCATTTTCAGGTGTTTATAGAACTTGTATTTGACGGACAGCGACGCGAAGAACGTGTTGTTGACTAGAGCTGACCGCAGATCAGTCAAAGTGCCCGGAGAGTGAGCCGCCGGGTCTTCGTATAAGTAACGAGTGATCAGATAGTCGAGGACTGCGTCGCCCAAGAACTCGAGTCTCTGGTAACAGTCAGTCACTTGGTTTTCGTAGAACGAGTTATGAGTGAACGCCTGAACCAAATAAGCCTTGTCTTTGAACTCGTATCCGATCTTCTTCTCGAACTGATCCAAACTGTGGCCTTTGTACAGCACTTCCAGCTCTTGTAGGGCTCGATTCGAGTTCTCCTCTTCAGTACAGCACTCGTCCAATGGCAGCAAAAGGGGTGACTTAGGCGGTGGCAACCAATGCCAGATCGGGTCATCGCTGTCCTCGTTTGGCACCTCATCGGTTGGCATCACTTTAAGATCGAGCCATTTCATGAACAGGAGAGCACCTCTCGGGCCGCTCGAGATTAGGTAAGCGCCGATCAACGCCTCCACACAGTCGGCGATACTTTTGTCGGGTATTGAGTGCTGAGTCAACAGATTGTAGGGAATCGCCACTCCATTGACAGACAGGTCGTCATCGGTTCCATCAAACTTTGATGTCTTGTAAACCGACAACTCTTTCGATTCTTGCGATGACATCACAGCCTTCTCGAGTCCGTCCGGAATCTGAGACAAACGTATGGCACATGAATTCAAATGAAGACCAAAGAAGAGCAAACAGATATACCGCATAACAGGGCGGACACCAGTTGTCGTTGGGCTCGAACTTAGTGGCGTTCATGAACTTGCCGACAGTGATCTTCTTGCCCAACCTGTACAAGTTCATATTGCTGATCTGACGACTTCGCAGGTACGACAGCCTTCCCTCGTGAATGCCCGGACACACGCAGTAAAGGAATGCAGTGACGGCATATCTGACGCATCATAATTGACAATTGCATTATTAAAGCAAAACTCATCTCAAAAGTAGCCCTACTTGAGGAAGGAGTCGCCCACAGTCTCCAGTCGTTCCAGATTAATACCATCGCTGGCGTTGGACATCGTCAGGGCCTGCAGTATCAGTGCAGGACTCGGACCTTCTTTGTCCACATCTGACTTAAGAGGATCGAAATTCTCAATGAAAGGCTTCGCCAGAAGTGACTCTGAGTTAGTGTCTCTGTCGGGCAATAGGTCACCGAAACTGAGGAGGAAATTGAAATCACATTTCATTAATGTCTTGATATGCGCAAACATACCCGACGGATGAAACATCTGACCCATTCATATGTTTTTCCTTCTGCGGTTCGTTGCCCTCAAAGACGGGTTCGGACACAATATCTTTTCTCATGTCTTGGTAGTCCTCTATATCTGGATCGTCCGAATCAAAGTCAGAGTCGAACTCTCCCATCACATTGTCGTCTTCCTCCAGATATGGAGCGAACAGTTCCATCAATTCGTTCTTATAATTGTCATCATTTGGTTGCGATTCAATGCCATTAGTGGCCACACATTCAGACTTTTCGTCATTTTTCAGTTCAATATTGTCTTCAGTGACGACATCCTTATAAAGGCTTTTAACGACTTTGAGATTCGGATCTTTTGTTTGTTCCGTTTCGTTGTCACTCTCGCAGAACAACTCGTATCTCAAAATGTCAGAAATTTTTGTCTTTTGATTTTTGTTATAAAACAGAGATCCGCTTTTGCCTACATTCGAATCATAGCCTTCCTCTTCATCGTCATTATCACTGTATATGTCATCGAAGTCCGAAGAGCCGTCAAAACTATCGAATTCTTCGACCGGAAAATTGGCCAAATCTTTGGTCAGGCCTTCTATGTTGAACTGATCCGAACTTTGAATGAACTCAATTTGAGGAATGGAATCGATTTCTCCAATCGGGAAGACAGAGGTCGGTATTTCGCAGTCCCATTCGCGGCCATCACCGCTGATGGTTACCGCAGCCGTCGACCCGAAAGCACTGGGCGACCCGACTCTCACCACTTCATTCTGTTCGATCGGTTCGTTGTTTTCGTCCAACTCTCTGATGTGAGCTGATTGGTGCTCGGGTCCGATGCTCTGATTGAATCCCCAATTTCTGGCCATTGTTGTCGAACTGAAGCCATTCGGACCACCGATTATGTTGATCGGAAACTCCATATCCATATCGCTATACATCATCTCTTCGTCGAATTCGTCTCCGATGTCATCATCGAAGTCGTCGGAGATTACATAATTGGACGGATCGAAGGTATCGATGACCAAATCATTAGCTAATCCATTGTCAGCATTCGTTTCTTCATTATGAGCTGCGGCTTCAATTGCGAGTGCAGGCAAATTGTCATCACTGAAATCCCATTCTTCCTGAGGTTGTACTTCATTCTCCTTGCGTGGGATGGCTTCGAGCGCTTTATCATCGAGTTCATCGTCGGTCTGAGCCAAAATCCAGCCGAAATCAAGTGGTGGCCAAACCAATCCCAAGACAGATGGTTCGACAATACCGATACTGCTTTCCATTGCAACTCTCCGTCGCATCTGTTCGGCCACTAATAGTGAATTGAGTCTAAAGAGAAGACACGGAAGAGTGACTGCTTTCCTCCAGAAAGAGGCCGGGAAGGGGTGGACGTGACACAGCTCTGGAATCAATATCTGCTTTTGTTGCAGGTTTTCGCGCTTCTCTTTCTTCGTCTTTGCAGTACTGGCCGGCAATGAAATACCTCTTCTGTTAACATAACGTGGGGTCAAAAGGTTGAGTCGCGCAGAGGTGTGGTCGACGTCGAGGAGCGGTTGGTTTTTGTCCAATATTTCGATATTATATTTACCCGAATAGTATTTTTCAAAGGTTTCGTAGCCCTCGTCGGGAAATGGACTTTTAGGACTCAAATTATAACAAATCTCCGCCACATAGAAGAAAAACTGCGGCTTATCCTTGCGATACCAGGGAATGACAACAGCGTCTGTATATCTATCGGCATCGAACACAAAATTTTTCCTTTCTTCTATTGAGGCCGAGTCGGGCGGCGACTCCTTGTGTTGTTTGATGAGAGACACGAACTGCCAATCGATATCTTTGGTACCGGTATCTGAGACTTCGATGGGCACAACGAAATGCTTTGAATTGGCGTTTTGTGGGTCGAACTGAAGCGGATATTTGATGAGACGAAGAACTTCTGCGAATGTGAACGAATGGAACGCTGAGAGCTCATCGATTTGCTGTGCGTTCAAACGCATGCTTTGGCGAACGGGCACTAACTTAACGGTCACTTCACCCGATCGAGTGAAGACAGGAAAGTCACAAATAAGGGGCACTTCTTGAGTGGTAAGAATACCAAAATTCTTGGTTGTCTCAGCCGGATCTGTGATTCTTCTGCCGCGGGTATTCTGTTCTTCAGGTATGGGTCGACTCAACTTCATTTCGAACTCATATAAAAAGCAGTCGACCTCCGGTTCAATCGGGTATTTGCTGAGAACTTCGGCCACAAGTTTGTTGTAATACTGTCTTCGTTTGGTGGTTCCTGGTCGCGGTCCCTTCTCGACCCTCTCAATTTCGTCGTCGGGAGGTTCTAATCCCAGTTCTTTGATGAAATCCATGGCTTCTTTGCCAACCGGAAGAAAGTTATCGTCGAGTTCTTTCTTTTTGTGCAATATCTCGACGGCCTTCTGTGCGGACGCCTTTTTGGCCAGCATTTTGTTAGGCATCGGATTACTAATGATTTCGTGTCTTATTTGGGAATTGATCGGAAGTCTAAGCCGACAGACGAAACGATTTCGATGGTTGCCTTGTTCTTCGATGCGGTACTGCGGCGTCAGTTTAGTGAACGAGTCGGACGGAAGTTTCAAACAGTATCTGTTGATTATGGCGATGCATGAGTTGAGAGTAGCGCGAGCGCCGCCGCTCACCACATATGCCGGCATCAGCTGGTCGTCAAACGAGTCGTCGATCTCGAGATCAGTTGGCGTCGACCGGTTGTGACAGCTGTCGCTTAGTATGCTCTCTGTGGTTCTGTACTTCTGGAGATTGGCCATCATTTTCGAGTATAACACGTTCTTCTCAATCATCATCAGATATCTACCCCTTTCAGCCCGAGCTCTACCTTTGCTCTGAATGTACTCCCGGAAAGTCTTTGGCGGATCGTATCTAATGACCAGATTGCACCTTGGCACATCCAGACCTTCCTCGAGAACAGAGGTCGCCACAAGAAGATTGCATTCGTGAGATCGAAATTTCTTGAGGGCTTCTTCTTGTTTTTTGCTGCTCATTAATGACAAGGAACTGCCAGAACTATTGCCGCCGTGACCTAAGACGAAGTCCGCTTTGAGATGCGAATACTCATCCGGATTGAATTTGACCAGTTCTTGGAGCCAAAGACATAAAATTTTGGCCACAGATCTACGTTCGACGAAAATGATTCCGCAAAGAGAGGGGTATGTATTGTCGGTATTGACGGACTGATTGTATTTCCTTAGAAGTTCGGCCAAAGTTAGCAGTTTAGGCGAAGTATAGTCCAAAAGTTTCTCTTTCTTCGACTTATCCCTGAGAAGAGCGCTCAACTGAACTTCGACGACATTAAGAGTGGTCAACACCGTCGACAAGAGAGCGGTGTAATGGGATTTAGTGGAGCGCAACATCTCTATGGTGTCGCTCAACTCGCGTATGTAGAGCCGCGCGACCTGTTTGGCGGGCCAGACGCCCATCGTTGACAAGACGTAGAGCGTGTCTTTAATTGACCGCAACATCAGTTTCATATTGATATTGACGTTCTTCGGACTGAGAGAGTCGTAGTCGACGTCCTCAAGGAAGGCAACGCACGAGTCGGCGATCACTTTGAGCACTCGGACCTCCTTCGAGATGGTCATATTGAAAGGAACAAATTCGATGGTCTCTTCGCATGGTTTGGCCGCGTATTTGTTGATTGTTCTCAGATCGGAAGCCGTCTCACAAGTGCTTCGCATTGTTTCCTCGAGTTTCTTAATCGAGATGTCGAGCATTACCGGCGAGGCGTTGTTCGATATAAGACTAGCCGACAGACCGAGTATTCTCGGCTGTTGGTCGTTAGGACAGGACTCGAACGCTCGGAGGATCTCCCGATAGGGATGATTCTTGACTGCTCGGTGCGCTTCGTCGAAGACAATGAGATTGATTTTGGTCAGACTAATAAATCCCTGATATAGTACTCGGCGAAAGATCTCGTCGATCATCACAAACACATCAAACTTCTGCCACTCCTCGACCCACATATCTTTGGTCCAATTGTCGTAAGCGGTCCCGCAATACTCGCCTACTCGGAGGTCGGTGTGGGCGCGGATGACAGTGGCCTGTTGTGAGACCAGAGGAACCAACGGCACCAAAAAGATGGTGCGCTTGCCGTCGGTCAGACACGAGGGCGACAGGTGTCTGATGAGCATCACCGCTATGAATGTCTTCCCGCAACCGGTGTTCAGACAGACGATTGTGTTGCGAGACTTACAGACCTCATACAACTCGATCTGAGACCAGACACGGACGGAGAGTGTCAGCGCAAAGACAAACAAAGGCGAAGAATAATGGCTTACCTGATATGGTCGGGCGATGAAGTCCTTGGTCTCGACCGCTTCGTGCAGCCGAAGCTGACGTCGGGCGCCGTGACTGACACTCATCTCAGATGGCCTCGAAATGCATGCAATTATCACAATAAATGGTAAATAAGAGTTAATTGAAGTGAAACCAAACTCTTGATCGCAAAACGTTTGGTTCGACACCAGATGTGACGAAATCACTAGTGATGGCAGCGCTCGACACCTCTGGCCTCACCGCTACAGCTGTTCCACTCCACGACTAACACATTTAGACAACGAGATGAGGATTTCATCGAAATTAATGATGTGATGACTTGGAGTGAGCACTGGTTTTGATTGAGTTGGACAGTCATCGGCGGTAAATGCCGTCTCGAGAGGAGTCAACTCAAGCGATGACTCATCACTACAACTCTGCGCTATATTCGAAACGATAAGAGATTTCTCTCTTTTGTTGTTGTTTTCGTTGGTTTGATGAATGAGTTGCAGAAGTTTAGAGTGGTTTCCGATTCGGTAAATGTATTGCAGACTAGCTTTTAGACACTAACAGATCTGATCCCGAAAGCTATCTGTTCCCGAATCGATATACTACGTGAAGAATTTCATCGATGAGCGCGAAGAGAAGAGTCTGATCGACAATGTGCTCAATAGCCCGAAACCCAAGTGGACAGTGCTGTCCAACCGTCGGCTCCAGAATTGGGGTGGTTTTCCTCACCCGAAAGGAATGGTCAAACAGGAGTTGCCTCGAGTAAGATATTGACAATCAATCCGCAAATCATTATTACCCTCTTTGCTGGCAGTGGTTACAGACCTATACTCGCAAACTGTCGGCAATGGACTTATTCAGCGGCAATGAGGCCAATCATGTCCTGATAAATGAGTATCTTCCCGGTCAGGGCATAATGGTCAGTATCAAAGTTAGCCGGGTTTCGCCAATTATAAGTTGCTTGAAATGCAGGCCCACGAAGACGGACCACTTTTCTACCCGACAGTGACCACAATAAACACCGGTTCCCACACAGTCTTAGACTTTTACAAGAAGATCACAGAAGAAGAAGAAGAAGAGACCGATACTCACAATAGAAAACCTGTATTTTCGATATTATCCGAACCGCGAAGTCTTCTAGTCTTACAAAGTGATGCCTATAAGACATATCTGCACGGAATACAAGAACTGACTTCGGACACAATGACCGACCGAATCGCTAATATATCGCTTTGTGATAACGTAACGGTTGGCCACTGTCTGGAGAGACAGACCCGCTATTCATTCACAATAAGATATGTTCCAAAAGTTCTTAAAACAGACGCCATTTTTGGAAAGTTGTTCAAAAAGTGATATAAAATGTTTGAAACAAATATTGCATGCTCTTTTCATGTCAATCAATTGTAGTTGTTAGGGCAAACGATCAATTTGTTGGGCTGTTTATATCCTCATTATCTTATCAAAAAGTTGTCTAGGACCGATGGTGGCCTACCTTCTCCATAGGTAGCGTGGCCGAGCGGTCTAAGGCGCTGGTTTTAGGCACCAGTCCGAAAGGGCGTGGGTTCGAATCCCACCGCTGCCAATACTTTTAATTCGATTGCAAATTTTATTTATAAACTTTTGATATTAAATTGATTTTATAGTTAAATTGAACACTAATTACAAATTCGAAGAGTTTGTGAAATTGCGAGTTAGAAAATACATAACAAATGGTTGCATTAAACAGATAATCAGTACTAAATAGAGTCCATTGCCAGCCGTTGGCGAAGACGTTGATTGGATTGCGAAGTGAAGACTCCTTAACTGAAATTTGAAGATAATTTTGTTTCAAAAGTTAAACAATTGATTGTTTACCATAAAGTATCCGAAAGATAGGCTGAAGTAACCGAGTGTCAGGTAATAGACGAGTTGTGTGAACGGCATTGTCACCAATAACAAGCCAACGATACTGGAAGAAGATATTTGCAATGTTTTGCTGTATTACCGTTTCTCCTGACAAAAAGTACATAGATTTAGTCCGACCGGCCATTTCGGCCGAAGAATGCGGGTTGCTAGGTACTTTTTATGTAGAAAAGTACCCGCC
>JAQGBE010000216.1:0-24017 GCA_034698225.1 Scheloribates latipes | reverse complement strand
TTAAGCTAAATTAACTAAATTAACGCCGAAATAGGCCTAAAATCGAAAGAACGGCTTAAATCGGACGTAATTAACCTAAATTTAACTGAATTTAGTCGAAAAATGGCGGCGGCCGCCATTTTGTCTATACCCTCCCCTATACCCACCCCCTAGGATTTTTTGCCGAAGTTGCGCAATATACCCTCCCTGGACCCCCCTGAGTAGGGTCGAGCTTGGCCATCCGTGATCTATTACTAATTTAGAGTTGACTAGACTCTATTAAATTATAGATTTTCAAACCAAATTAAAGCTGAATTAAATTGAATTCTGATTGGATTGAACTTTAAATTCAATTGTTTTGCAATAAGTTATTGCAGTGAATGCGAAATCATTGTCCGAATTCAATATTGCATTCATGTAAGGCAATCAAGATATGAAGCCTTCACTTAAAGAGCGATAATATAACCCTTTTGTCAATTTAACGGCCGATTATCATAAATGCTAGACATGAATATTAAAATTTGATCTTGCTTGGATGGCTTGAATGGCTTGGATTCAATTTATTAACATTCGAATGCCATAAAACATGACTCAAAACAATTACTTCTATAGACGGATCTGAACGGAGATCTCAATCAAGAAATGAGTGCCAACCCTGAGATCAAAGGCCGCGGTCAGTGGTCTAAAGGAATTGAGTTCTTGTTGTCGTGTATATCGATGTCCGTCGGGTTGGGAAATGTGTGGCGCTTTCCTCACGTGGGTTAGTATCCCAGGTCTACAATGAATATCGATAATTAACAGTTGAATTGCCAACCGATAGCCTACACACACGGCGGAGGTTTGTTCCGACCAGACATCGGTCGCATTGCGCTAATCGATGGTCACTTTAAGGTGCTTTCCTCATACCCTACCTGTTGTTGCTGTTCATCATCGGTCGGCCCATGTATTACATGGAACTGGTTTTGGGTCAGTTCAGCGGCAGAGGACCCATCAAAGTCTGGAAGTGCGTCCCCGCCTTCAAAGGTATCATTCACTGGATTGAGTCGAGCAGACACTCGACAAGTGAACTCGAATTCATCTAATGATTGCAATCGATTTCCATTCCAGGCATAGGATTCGCGCAAATGTTTTCTCAGACATATCTAATAATATTCTACAACTATTTGATGGCATTAACTCTGTATTACTTATACTTTTCGTTTCACAATCCGCTGCCGTGGAGTCAGTGCGACCCGGAGTGGGCGCCCGACCACTGGTGTCCGAGCGATGACTCGAACAGCACTTCGGCAGCGAATGGCACTGACTTTGTCAGGTCGAACAAGACGTGGTCTGAATTGTTCTGGGAGTCAGTTTGTTTGCGCTCGACAGCCAATTGCCAATCAATTGCCTAACTCTGGTAACTTTCGACCGAAACAGAAACCATGTGCTGCACAAGTCGAGTGGGTTGGCCGACATGAACACGATCTCATGGCAGCTCGCAGTTTGCCTCCTCATCTCGTGGGCTCTCGTCTACTTGTGTATCATTAAGGGAGTCAGTTCTCTCGGAAAGGCATGTCTCGGCCATCGGCTATCAATTGGGTTCAACTGATTGTCTTCACTTGTGAGCACAGGTCGCGTACTTCACCGCCATTTTCCCGTATTCAGTGCTGATCGCTCTTTTGGTGGTCGCGCTCACCACCGATGGCTCAGTCGACGGAATCATTTACTTCTTTAAACCCGATTGGAGTAAATTATTGGAACCGATTGTGTGGTACAGAGCTGTCGAACAGTCATTCTTTTCTTTGGCCGTTTGTTTCGGAACTTTAGTCATGTATTCGAGTTATAATGAATTTCATAACAACGTCTATCGGTATTCAAATCAGATCTGAATCACAATTCACTCAATTAATTGATTATCGCTTTCAAGTGATGCCATCATTATTGCCGTTTTGGACACTTTCACCAGTCTTTTGGCCGGTTGTGTCATATTCGGTGTTTTGGGACACTTATCCAAAGAAAGAGGTGTTGACATCGATAAGGTGGTGGAAGGAGGTTAGTCAGTGACTGATCTAGCTCAATTTGCCACCTTGCTCACATCTCATGCATTGTGTCTTCTTATAGGGATGGGTTTGGCGTTTGTCGTATACCCCGAGGCCCTGAGTAAGATCCCGGTCGTGCCTCAGCTGTGGTCAGTCCTGTTCTTCATAATGCTGTTCACTCTGGGAATCGGCAGTTCTGTGGCACAGGTGGAGACAATCCTGACGTCCATCAAAGACCAGTTCACTTCTCTCCACCAGAAGAAGGAGATATTGGCGCTAATAGTTTGCCTCACGTTTTGCGTTTTGGGTCTTCCACTCACTACTGATGTAAGACTTCGTTAGCTATTCTATGATTTATTTCAATGCCTTTCGAACAATATTTTCGTTTAATTTATTTCAAATGTGAGCCAAAGTGAAAGTTATTCGGAAAACACCCGAATCTCAAAATCACTTAAACAAAAGCCAAACTGTTATTAAACCTAATTTTCATATGAAGAACATTTCCATTTGTGCCTCGCTATGTGTGGCCGACTCTCCATTGGACGCCAAGCGATCGGCCAATCGGTTGCTCTCGTGTCTGATCGCAGTTTGTCTGTCGTCGAGACTCTTTGTTCGATAACTGTCTGCCAATCAATGCTTGCTTATGGCCTGACTCGCCTCACTGGCACACCACAACACACCACACCACTCCACAACCACAACCAAGCACACTTTTGTCTCAACCCTAACTCTAACCTTTCTCTTTTGCAAAGGCCGGCACTTATGTGATGACTCTATTGGACAATTACGGCGTCGGAACCGCTGTCTTCTTCTATGGCATATGTCAGACAATAGCCATTTTCTGGATCTATGGTTTGCGAACGTTTTGCGCTGACATAGAGTTTATGCTGAATCAGAAAGTGGGCATATTCTGGAAGGTGACCTGGTTCTTCCTCACGCCCGTCGCTCTCATAGTATGATAAGCAGTGAAAATGGCTTATAAGCATAAACTTGATGATTGTCTTCGAATGCGTTTTTGTCTAATGTCAGGTGATTTTCATATTTGGTAACATCGAAATTGCAAAGGAGAAGAAGACGGGAGGGGATAATGGGATCCCATTGTGGGGCACAGGCATCGGCTGGGCTTTGGGTACGTCTCACTCGATCGCAATGTAATGCAATCTATGAGTAATTCAACGATTTTGATGTTTGCGTCGACTGTTTTGGCGATTGGGATGATTACGACGGCAGCGGTCATAGCCATAGTGCAGATCCCGCTCTGGCTTTGTCTCACTCTCTGCCGACAAAAGGGAGGCCTCAAACAGGTATTGCCAACCATTGCAAGCAATTAATGGAAATTCTCTTCATTTGCAATATTTTATGGAAATATCTTTACCTTCTTTTTGGTCTCTCCCTTGCAAACCATGTTTTAATTGAAATGTTTTTATCGTTTCTATTAATTATAATTTCATTTATTATTTTTAACTTTCGTTTCAATTAATGGATAACTTTAGAGGTATTTCGCGATTCATTAAACTAAATGAAAAGGCAATAAATTATAGTTCAATGTGTGAGTTAGGACTTGCAGGACATGGCAGGTATGGATTGACTGACTTTAATCTACACTCAAATCGCTATAATCACGAATTTCATGAGTTATATCCGAAATCGAGGCAAAAATGGCAAAAAAGTTTGGAAGCATTTCATTACAACTTTTGCTTCGTTCAAACTCACGCTATAATCACTATTTCAAACAATTTTACATAAATTGCAGACAATTTTCGAATCGATTTCACTTGACTTGTAGTAAAAATATTTGAAACGCTTTAAGACATTTGTTTTGTTGGAATTTGTTTTAGCGAATGGTCGCTGCCTTCAGACCCACACCAGACTGGGGACCCATTAATCCGAAAATATTTCAGGAATGGCGAGAAAACAAGAATCAAAGGCTAAAACATCCGATGGGATACATAAACACCGCTTTCGCCACCGATTCAGACAACAACAAGAATAGTGATCATCGCGTTTGACACCACTTGCGACCTGACCTTCGTCTGAAGTATTGGTCCTCTCTTTGTTCTTATATCAATATTTTACAAATGTTTTAGTTTTTATTACCACTGCTTTGTATCACCAATTGTTTAACTTATAACGACAACCCCGATCATCCAATTTTATATTGCCATTAAAATGCCATTACGTCTAATACCACTCATAGCCATACAAAGACCGGAGACTATCTGCCATTGATTACACAGTACATAGCATAGCATCCGCTCCGCTGGTCATGACTTGAGATGAAGATATCATAGCATAGGTTAAACGCGTCGAATATAGTGTCAGAATTTGTTTTCCAATAATTAGTTTATATGAAAGTTTGCTCTAAACATAAAAAACTTTCTATTAATCGTTAATAAAGTGATCACTGATCAGACTGGGAGGCGAGGACTGACCCTCAGCTTCCACTGTCTGCTAACCGATTGCTAATTATGTGAACATGACTTCGCTTTTTCGTCAATTCATTTAAAATACAAATTCAAACCATAATTATCGCAAAACAATGGAAGCGTTTTCCGAGTCTATTAACCCTGAAGTCAATTGCAGTGATTGATGGCATCGATCGCCAGATGTGAGACACGATGTGAGACACGACCACTCGATCGGTCACACCTTTCGCATGCGATTGAATCCAATGTATTTCACCGGAATTGCCATATTTTGCTATACCTTGTTATATCATGTTATAATGTGTTCGTCCACATCACCAGATTATGTGCTCCAATTGCAAGATAATGTGATGGGACACTTTGATAAATAGAATTAAATAGATAGATAACCAGTCATTTGACCAAAACTTGATCATGTGTTGGACAAGTCATATCATATGCCCTTGATGAATTCGAAATTGAAGATTTGAACCCTCCATTGTGGTGTTCAGGTCGAAGGAAAACGTACACTCATTTTGAGCTTCGGAGCAGAGCAAGCAAATTCAAATTTAGTAAAGGCTTATAATAGAACTACATATGCTCTGGCGCACCAAATGAAAGCTCACCTTGCTCATTATGTTCATCACTGGCATTAGTTTGATGTGAGACAGCAAAGGCTTTCGAGTTCTATTTCAAAGCATTGGATGCATTGCTGTCTGACTCTACACTAGTATTGCCTAGGTGTGTACTAGTGTTGCCTTACATTAAATGCTTTGAGATCGGACTCGATAGCCACTAATAATCGAATTGTGAGCTACCATAACACCATTCGGCGGCCAATACTTTGCCCTCTCAAGTCATACGACTGGCCTCAGTAGAAAATATGGAAGAGACTTTGCATCATGGTCAATTTTTTCTATTCACTTTTTAAGCCTATTATGGAAACTTTTTAGTGTCACTTGACACCATGGTTGAATATTTTATTTTTCTTCGCCAATTCTTATGCACTCTATTTGAAACAATATGCGATTGACTGAATTATTCTAAGCATCATGGTTGATTTTTAAAAATTGTTTAGAAAGTTTATCACATTTACTGATTTTATTGAATTGCCTGAATATAGTGTCATTTGGTTGTCATGTTGGCCAATAACTCAGCGAATATTAATATAAAAGCTCTCGCGTTGATCGTGTTTAGAGCGATCACCGATCAGTCAGCGGTCTGACTGGCGATTCACTAACTGATGACCAGTATAGCCGAAAGTGGTCGCGACCGACACTCGTCTCCATTGGAATTGAGTTCAAAGGTAACGTAATTTGTGAACACTTGTGAACACTTGTGTCGCAAAGCAGAGCAAAATGTAAACAAATCGCTGCCAAATATTCAACAGATTTTATCATTTAATTAGATTTTAATTATATTTTATTTAATGGAAAGCGATATTAAATAATAATTGTGCTGAATATCACATAAGGAGCTCATCGGTGACAGCGATGGCCCGAAGAAGTCATAGCGAGACGTTTGTCCTCATGAGGAACAACGCCAACAAAAAGAGATATTTTTACAAAGAGGTAGAGTTTGGAGATTGTCTTCAGTTTGATCTGATTGGCGACAATTGTCTGTCACAGTTCGACAACGACGACGAAAGGGTCCAACTGGTGAACGGCAAGAGTGACGCCAATGACATCGAACTGACCGCAAACGGCGACTCTTTGGCCGACTGTTCGCCTCCCGATTGGGTGTCAAATGTCGACGAATTCCGTTATGAGTGCAATAAAGTCAACACTAAAGGTATTATTTATTGTGCTCTCGGTTAGAATCCGAGTCTGACTGACATTGTTTCGGTCGCAACAGTGGATCAGTTATTATTGATCCAAAGGGAACACTTGAAGTCGAAGTCGACCTCAATCTTCAGCGATGACTCGGAATCGGCGGCCAATCAGAGCTACGAAATCGAGATTGAGTTCAAATGTCAAGAAATCAATAAACTGTTCAATCGATTGCATTCTCTGATGAGTCAAATGCAAGGACTGACGGAAATGAGACCGCATTCCAAGATCATTAAAAATGTGTTTCAGTGGGAGTGCAAAGAAATACAAGACTTGACTCAAAAGTATCGCTTAATTCAAAGAAATTATTTGAATAAATGTACCGAAAACGACAAAATAGATGAACAGTTTGTCATAACATTTGACTCTAACGACATAGGATTTACTCCTAATGGAAGTCATAAATCAGTTTCCAATGACTTCTTTGGTCAGCAGTCGAACGAAGAGAATATTCAGTTCTTCGAGGACTTGAAGCCAATGGCAGACCAACAGCAGCTGCAGATGTCATCTCTTCTGCTGGACTCCGATCACCTGAAGGCGAGGGAACAGGAGATGACAACTATCGTGAAGTCAATCGTCGAACTGAACCAAATCTTCCACGACATCAACGCTCTGGTGATAAATCAGGGCTCAGTTCTCGACCGGATTGACTACAACGTGGAGACCGTTCAGCACAGAGTCGAAGAGGGAGTCTTCGCTCTGAGCAAAGCCGAGAAGAGTATGAGAAGTGCCCGCAAAATGAAACTGATTTTGATTTTGAGTGGAATTGTGATACTTATGTTGTTTTACTTGATTATATTTAAGGCTTAAACACATTGAAATACCAACAAATTGTATGTCTTTTGGCGATGTATTAAATGTTTTCATTTATCACTTGAAAGCAATTACCGATTAAAAGCAAAACAAAAAGTAATTTAAATATTTATTTGAAGCCAACTCTCAGAATATGTTTAGCAGTGATGCGAATTCAAGTGAAGCCCAAACGGCAGACAATTTGCACTCAATTTGAATGCTAACGAAAGGCACAAAGTTTGAGGCTTTTTACTGATCCACTGTTGGACTTGTCTTCGAGGGATTGTCTGAATCGGTGTGGCTTTGGTTTAAAACATATTTATTTATCATTAGATTGTGTGGCAGAAGAAGAAGCAGAAGAAGTGGTAATAAATAATGTTTTTCCCATCGATGTTATGATTAGTTGTGTGTCTCGGTCTCAGTGAGCGCTCACCACCGGTGCTCTGCTGGCGGAGCGTCTCCGGCGGTGTTCCAACTGTTCCGGTGAATCGTTGGATCGTCAATATTGCAGTTGACTAATGTCTTGCAATCAGTGCCACCAGCAAGGTATCAGCAAGGTATCAGTGCTAGTGGTAGTGGTACTAAACCACACTGGTGCTAGTGCTAGTGGTGCTGGTGATGGCGAGTCGAGCAGCTCTGGCAAGTGTACCGCCAGTCAGAGTCAGTGAGAGGTAATGCAGGCTTTCATCGGACTCTGCGGTAGGTAAGTGTTGGTGAGGCAGGTAAGAGAGGTAACAGTGGTAACAGTGGTAACAGTGCCCCCAACCCTGTGCTCTGTGTGTTTGTGTGCTCTTCGCTGGCATTCAATTCTCAATCAATTCCTCTGTTGTGTTATAACGACTTATTACCGGTTTTTGGTTTTAACGCAAAACTACAGAATAGAGTCCAACGAACAGAACATACTTTACATGTTTGTTAAGACACTGCCATTCATTGCATTCATTGCCTGCGTTGGTCTGCGTTGGTCTCCAATTGGTTTGCCTCCGACTCGGCCGGCAATACACCACTCAATGCACTCAATACAAGTAGTATTCAATACCAATACCAATACGAATACCAATACTACAGTCGTATAGTCGACTCGACTCGAGAGACGCGTTCACTGCAGAGCACAGAACAGCACAGCATTGGCTGCACAGGTCGTCAGCGCTGGAACTTGTTTTCCAGTCAGTCATGTGTTGGCCTCCGAGTGGTGAACATCGCTGTCGAGCCAAATGCGAACCATTTTATAGCCGACCAAACGCCAGCATATTCTCGGCCCGATTCCGTTAGTGCCGCCGTCTGACCAGTGCCACAGTCTGACCAGTGTTCTTCACCATGTGCATCCACCGAGTGCCGGGCTCATTCAGGAGCCCCAGACGGCCGGTGCCCGCCATCGCTAAATAAGTCCAATATAAGTTGTGCTGACGGTACTGAAGCCGAGATGAAACTCGCGGGCAGTGCCTTCGCCCGAGTCCTCATACTCAACCTCCTGGTCATTGTGGCCGACGCGCACTTGTCTGGGGCCTCGCACGAGGCTCAAGCCCAGGACGAGTCGGGCGGGTCTGTGGCCAGAGGGTCGGTGGCGAGCGGTGGCAGTGCTAGTGCTAGTGCTATGCTGCCAGCGAGCAAGGTGATGGTGAAGTCCAGCGACAAAGCCCCGAAGCACTTCCTCAAGGCATTCGAATCTCGACTCTTCGGTCTGTTTGGCCTCAAATCGCGACCCAAACCCAAAAAGCACCTGAAAATACCTGATTATATGATACAACTCTACGAACAACAGCAACGACTGAACCAACTGTTCAGTGGTGACAACGACTTGGAAGACGAGTCCGAAGAGTCGACCAGTGATGTGCTGAACCAGAAGAAGAGATCCGTAACAAAACAGAGCCATAATAGCTATCGAAGCCATTATAATAAGAGATTTAGTTTAAGTGGAAATGCAAACACTATTATAAGTCATAAACAGCATTATGAAGGTATGCGCCCCAAACACACCTGAGCTCAGTTGTGCTAGTCTTCAGTCTTCACGCTTCTGGCCTTCGCTGCTCACCACTCACAGGCCTACCTGAGCCACATGAGTCTAGCAACCTATCTATCTATCTAGCTAGATACATGTAGCTCTCTCTCTCTCTCTCTCTCTCTCTCTCTCTCACACACACACACATTTGAAAATTTGCATTAATAGACAACAAAATGATTTGCAAAAACTTTCTTTTGGTTTGTTTTCGTTGGTTTTGTTGGGGAATAAACTTAATTAAAGAAAAATATCGAGAATTTAATCAGAATTAAAAGGCTTTACACTCAGTAATGATATTAAGATATTGGAAGCGAAATGAAGTGTTTTTCTTACTTCAAGAGACTAATCGTTGACTTGACTTAAACAACATATCATTGGTCTTCAATGTCTGAGCCATTCGAGAGACCATTCGAGAGACTAATTTGTTTAATGTTTGAATTTCCAGACTTTAAGCGCAAAAATAGACGTCATTTGAAGCAATTATTTTGGGGTCATCTCAGAGCTAATGAAAAGTGATTAAACACATCAAAACGTCTCAAATAAAAAAGTTTAGTGTTTTTTAGTTTTTTAGATCCTTATTCGCGAATACATTAATCTGTGATTTGGACTCAAAGTGTTTGACATTGGGTTCGAACCCTTGTTATGTCATTTGTGTCACTAAACGGCTAATACTTGACAACAATCAAACATTGAGTTCACCTCTGCTTCTCATTCGCCGATAATTGAGATTTAGATATCATTTGGAGGTTTAGTGCCGAGACATGAGTCCAAGAGATGATTCGCCACTCGAATCGCATTCTTTGCTATTCTTTTTGCAATTCTTTCGAGTCTATACTCAAAACTTGTTGTTTGTTAATGAGATGTTAATTCCAAAACATTTTGTTTCTCTCACTTCTCATACATTTTTATATCCGAATCTATAATTCCATTGGAAAACATGGAAACACTAAAAAAGCGAATGCATTGATGAAAATATCGTTTGCCTTATTACACAATACACTTACACTTTGAAACAAAACTCCTGCCAATTACGCTCTTTTGCCACCACTTGGCAACAAACTATTGCATTCTCGAGACACTGTTTTTGTTAGCATCTGAGCGCCAACTTGTTTGTCCAAGAGCAATTAATTTGCTTAAACGGCTAATCGAAGCGATCGCTCATTAATTAATTAATCAATTAATTGAGCCATAATTGGCGATTCAGTGCGCAAACAGTCGGTCCCAATACGAGAGGCAAAAAGTTGTGTATAAAAAGTGGAAAAGTTGTGGACTTGTGATTGGATCTGATGCTCGACCGCAGACACATATCCCGTAGCGATAAGCGATCGAATTAGCGAGGCATCAATGATCGGCATCACTGATCAGTTCCGATAGCGTTAGCACAGCATAGGCTGAGCCGATGGCACATCACATCGGTATCGAAGTGATTGCGAAACCGCATTAAATCGCGATTCTCCGCACCCGTCGTCACTCATCAGCACCTCTGCTGAACATCATATCAGCGATTAATTGAACGCGACTTCGATTAATGTTTTTAAGACTTTGACTGTTTATTAAACTTTAAATTTAGACTTAATTATCTTATTTTCAATTTTATAATCACAATTCCCTCTATAATGAGCGCATAATTATCAACAAAATTAGGCTTAAGGTTAAGAATAAAAATGCAGAGAAACTGATGGTTACTCTCAATGAACATCTCACACAACTGTTTAGCGCGATTTCCACTTTCCTCTGAGTGACCTCAAAGATGGCAATCAGCGTAAGACTAATGTTTGTATCTCTTGAGCAGCCGGTGACGTCTTGGACAACACGTACGACAACCCCAATAGTGTGCGCCTATTGTTCAACACATCTCTGCCAAAAGGAGAACAACTGTTTGCCGCAGAACTGCGACTCTACAGACAATCCATACTAAAAGAGCTGCGATCGTCGATCACTAAGAGTTCCTCCAAAAGCAAAAAAGATAGAAAAGACAATGAGAAGCAGCAGAAGAGTTGGCTGATCAGAGTCACTATCTATGACATTCTTGAGCTGCCAAAGGACAGCAGTGCCGATCAGATAGTTCTGCGGCCAATCGACACCACAGTGCTGGACGTGAGGCGCACGGAATGGACCAGTTTTGATGTGTTCGGGGCAGTGCAGCGATGGACTGGCAATCCTCGAGCTAACTATGGATTATATGTGTCGGTGACCAACGCCAACGGCAGTGAGTCTGTGTCCGACCGGCACAGAGAACACGTGCGCTTAAAGCCGATGGCCATCAAAGCGGGCACTAATGCTGCCTCTGATGGTGAGTCGGGCCACTCATCAACACCTGTACAGTCATCACCTGTTTTCGTGTCTAATATTGATCTTGTTAATACTAATGCCTTAAACAGTGCTAATAGTGTTGGTCTTCGCTCTGCTAGTGCTCCCAATGTGTCCCCAAAGTGTGGCTCATCTGAGGGCACAAGTGATAAGTCGAGTGCAGAGTCGAGTCCAGTGACTGGCGAGCAATGCCAGCGTCAGAAGCGAAGGCAAACCCAAAAGACTGAGACTGAGACTGACAGTCAACTCAACGACCACTGGCCTCAAACGCAGCCCCTCTTATTGACTTACTCGGGCAAAGCCAGTGGTGACAGCAATGAGCAAGATGCCTCTGAAAAGGCCAACATCAGGCACAAGCGACAGGCGTCCCGCAAACGGCATCGAGGGAAAGGTAGGAAAGACAACTGCAGACGACATTCCCTGTACGTGGACTTCAGTGACGTCGGTTGGAACGACTGGATCGTCGCACCGCCCGGTTATCAGGCCTTCTACTGCAGCGGTGAGTGTCCGTTCCCGCTGTCCGACCACTTGAACTCGACGAACCACGCGATCGTGCAAACTCTGGTCAACTCAGTGAACCCGTCGGCGGTGCCTAAAGCCTGTTGTATACCTACGGAGTTGTCACCCATTTCTATGTTATATGTGGACGAATACGATAAGGTTGTGCTTAAAAACTATCAGGACATGGTTGTGGAAGGATGTGGCTGTCGGTAGACATGACAGGACACTGGCCGACAGAGCAAGGACTGGACTGGACTGGACTGAGCTGTGCACAGAGTGCTGGCTTACCTGAGCAGTGCAATGCTGGCTAATGCGCTCTATAATGTGCTGTCTATGACTCTGCTGTCTATCGCTAACTATGATATGCGTTCCGCCGCTTTCGGTTCGCCAATCGCTTCGGCTCTGCTCTCAGTGTCTGTGTGTGAGTGTGACTGCAGTGCCAGTGAGTACTCGAGTGCTATCACTAAGAGAAAGAAAATTGATAGTTAAGGCAAATTAGTGGCTGCCTCTGGAATGGACTCGATGCCAGTGCGGAGGGCACTACAGACGAGCTCCAGAGGAGAGGAATGTTTGTTTTATTACCGCTTTTCGGCATCCGCTTTCTCTCTCCCTCTCCCTCTCCGGCCTCTCTCGCCGTCTCTCTCCCTCTCCCTCTCACTCACGCACTCACTCTCTCGTCGGCCTCTCTCTGCTCTCTGCGTTCTCTCTCTCTCTCTCTTTCACTCAAATCTAAGTTAAATTACTGGAGAAATAACCGAAAAAATACTTCAAAGCTTTTCACGAAAATAGCAGAAATGAGTACTCAATTGAATGCCTCTATTATTAAGGCATTCCATTCACTAAAAACGCAAACATTTATATAGATTTGAGTGTTGGCTGCGAAGAGCAGATCCAACACCACTACCAAGAGATCCACTCCAAGAGATTCACTCGACTCGAGTCAAGTCATACAACAAGTCATAGAAATACTGCGCTTTTGCTTCGTTTTTAACATTTTAAAGAACTGAAGCAATAGAAAGAAGTTTTTGCTTTTCACAAGAAATTTCTGGCAAAAGAATTCTCTTTCTCTCTCTTTTCTCTCTTCTCTTCTCTTCTGTGTTTAAGTCCTTGACTTTTTGATCATTATTTTGATCGCAAAAATAATTTATTACACGATTTAATGAAAGATTTGATCGTTTATTACGCGGCGGAGAAAATATTTTTCAACAAAAACGTCTTGAATTGTGAGCAATGCTATAACACCTGGATTTGTAGCATATTTTAGCCCTTCATTGCCTTCAATGCCAAACCATTTCAAACTATTTTTACGCAAAATCTGAAGAAATGCTCGAAAATAGCATTCATTTCCAATGCAAGCCCTCGTCGGCCAATGAGGCGGTGCTTAAACACACTTTTTAAAAGTAATTATTAATATGTTTATTAGTGTTTTCAACAAATTATTAGCATATTTGCGACGAAATGACCGAATCGTCGAACAATCTATAAATAAGCTATCATTCGGCGGACGCGAGACTCGAGTCTGTTATGCAATCCAATGACAAATTGACCGAAGCCTTAGTCAAGTGATTGAGTGAAGGCATTAATTAAATTGGAATCAATTTCGAAACATTCTTGCCTTCACTCACAGCTATGGCACTGCAGGGCTGGCAATAGTGATAGTGATAGCGACAGTACCTGTGCTTCACTGATGCAGTCACTGACAGCACTACCACTAGACTCGAGCTCAGTCTCACTCGTACTCTGGTGTCGACTCTGAGTGAGTAAAGCCTTTTAATTAAGCGTATTATAGAGTGAGGCCTAAGATATGGCTTACAGAATGAGATTTATAGCAATGTCTTGTCTTGAGCTGTCTTGTGCTCAGCACTGCTCACTCACACAACCCAACCACTAATGTTAACTATCTTTATCTAAAAATATCTGAGCGAAGCATAAATTAAAGCCAACATCGAAAGAGAAATTAGCAAAAAGAGGAAATCTATGCAACAGTCGAGCGCTAAGCCGTACCTCAGATCAGAGAATCCAATTTGGAAATTGAGGCCACAGTTGTCTTAATAGGCAACCAATGCAATACTCGACTTGTTTGCAAACACGAGTGAGCAATGCAAGTGAGCAAGGCAAGTGAGCAAGGCAACACCTGAGTGAGACAACAAGTTTGGTTTTTTGGCCAAAACATCTCAAATATTTAAAGTGCTTCCCGTCGGTGAAGCCATGAGTCGGTCAGCCCTTCGACCGCTTTTTATCTCTATTAAACCTTACCTTTCTTTGGCTTACCTTACCTTACCTTACCTTATCTATGCCTGATTAGTATCGGAAATAGCGGGGAGAGAGAGAGAGAGAGAGAGAGAGAGAGAGAGAGAGAGAGAGAGAGAGAGAGACAGCGGTGAGACTCTGTTGCGAACACAAGACTACACTTTAGCCACTGATTGCTTCAACCATTTGACAACACAATAGAGAACAAGAGTCAGTCAAATACAGTCAAAAGAATTTTTCGATGGAATTCCTTCACAACTTTTCTCTATTCTCCTCATTCTTCAGATGTTATCTATATTTTTGAGTGAATACTATCAGAAATATTAACAAATCATTGAACGCATTGGCGATCAGAGGCTCTAACAGTGAGAGCCGGAGAGTGAATGCGAGTCTCGTTAGTAGAGAGACAGCGGAGAGGAGGAGAGCGCGGAGTCAGGTGTGCACTGTTCTGGGTATGTGTGTTGTGTGTGCTGTGCTGTGCTGTGCTATGGGTAGTGCCCGCACAGGCCATCAGAGCCAAGCAGTCTATTGAGTAACCAAAATAAAATTCCATAAATAATTGACTGCTTTTTGGCTCAGTTTTGGCGAAACGAAGCAAAGCTAAGCAAACATATAATCGAATGTAAATTCTCTTTCAATCAGTGGTGAACATCGGGTGTGGGCTCGAGTCAGACACAGACCAGTCCTCACTCTGCCTGACACTGACAGTGCACATCACGTCAGGACTCAGTGGTGAGGACAGAGCGGCCAAACGCCAGCAGATGAGCACTTCTGCAGACACACAGAGACAGAGAAACAGCCATTTTGTCAGTCATACCACTCGTTGAGACACTTGTAAGACAAGTCTGGGCTAACTCTGGCCGTCACTGCACTGCTCGTCACTGATTGCAACTAAATATTTATTTTTCAAAACTAAAATCATTTAAATTCTCTGAAAAATCAATATATTTTGTGAATAAAAAATAATTTAAAAACGAATAATGAGTTTGAATACAAATAAATGACATTTGATTAGAGACTATGAAATAAATTGTATGCAAAGAAAACCAAATGAATTGAATCGAATCGAATCGTTTGTATAATTAATTTAAAGCTATCGATAACTCTCTAAACCTTAAGACTTAATAACTTTTATATTTCTATTATAGACTTTGATCGCAAGAAAATGTAATATATTTTTAATTAAATATTAAATATTATTCTTCAAACAATCGGTCGAATCAATGGTCCCAATAGTGTCTTCACATCACATCTCTTCGCCCAACTTCGACAGTTGGCTCAGGAATTGGTTGGCATTCATCAAATCAGTCGTTCCGTAAAGTATTCGTTTCGGCGATGATTTAGATTTGTTCTGAAATAGTGATTAAACAGAAATCAATTGAGGAAACATTGATTGGAGACATAGGGAAAGTGCGACCAAAATAGTGTTCGCAGTAATGCAGACATACTTTGCAGTAATCGACGAGATTCTGGTATTCGATGTAATTTCCTCCGCCGACCATAAATACAATCGCCTTAACAATAATCAAAAGTCATGATAAGCGAGCGAATTATCAAACGATCGGAAAGATTGCGCACAATTCGGGCCCTATTCGGGAGGAGATTAGTTATGATCCCCGACGCAACCAGTTTGCCAAATGTGAGGCGATCTGAGGCTTGCATTACAACTATTTTGACGAGTTATATGTTATGTGTTATAACCCGATAAAACTAAATGAAAATAAAATCTCGAACTCAAGAAAAATAAAACGAAATTTAAAACTGCAATAAAAATAATTGATTGAAAGTGCGATCAGAATAAGAAAAATATTATCTGAGGTATTAGTCGAGTCAGTAATTAGCCACAAATGTAGCCATAGCTCGATCAGACCTAGACGTCCGACCCCTCCAGATCTGTCTGATAGACCTACTGGTGCTGGATGGGCTCAAATTGTGTCTAGAAACTAAATATTAATGGGGCTATATTGAGTCGATTGTTATTTTAGCAAGCAACGGACCAATTAAACCAATGTTCGAAAGGTCAATGCGGTTGGTGAGCAAGCTCAAGCTCGAGTTGCAATGAGCGGCCGATAATTTCGCAATAAAAACAAGCGAAATATGCCAAGAATTATCAATTTCCAAGTTTATTACCCAACGTTAAGAAGAGCTCAGTCTCTGGGTATTGGGTTTCATGAGTGGAAGGAATTCAATATTTAGCGAATTATAGATAGTTTGGTGTCATTTGAGTGGCAATCGAGCCGACAGTCTGGCAGTAAAGACACGCTTAGAGTGACTTACGTCTTGAAAGGGCGTTCTGTTTCTATTGGACACGTTATCCACGGCTTTCACCAGTTTTGGGTCGAAGTAGCGGTACTCGTCTGACTCGGGCACTGACTTCATTTCCATCAGGGCATCCACTATGCGGGTGATGGGCAGAGTGTGCTTCTTGACCACCAAGTTCTTGACGCCTTCCATAACGAATTGGGAGCCCTGCGACATGAGCTTCGAGAACATGCTAACAGTTTTGGTGCCGCCGCCCGAATGGAACACATACTGACTGTCAGAAAGAGAGAGTTTACTAAACTTTTTCCACCGCTTTATGTATTGATATGGGTTTAGATCACAGCCGACGACTTGCAGTTCGTTAACGAATTGAGTCAATTCGGATTCGCTTAGCTGGGGATTGCCGCACAGGTATTGGATGAGGAAGAGTCGCAACTTGTCCGCAGTGAGGCCCGCGTTCGGGTCAATGATCAGTTCGAGCGGCGACTTATCTAATACTGCTTTCGACATAATTTTCTCTTCGATTTCGAAATATATGTCGAGTTTACGACTCTTGATGTGGTCTAAGATCGAAGTGGCGATCGTTGTATGCAAATCGATGAGACGCTTCTTCTCCAGGAGTTCGGGCAGTGAGCTGACAGCGGAGGTCAGTCTCGCCGTATTGTCCGACAACAGAGATATGGCCTCATCGGCGATATTGCCGTCCAAACCCATTTCACTTTTCAGGCGCTTCACCTCATCTTCCGACGAGCGGTAAGCCTCGAGCTCTTCCTGAACTGCTTCCGCCACCTGAGGGAACGGATTGCCTTTATTTTGCTCCCAAAACCTGTCCG
The DNA here is from genome assembly GCA_034698225.1 of Scheloribates latipes. Classification (NCBI taxonomy): domain Eukaryota; kingdom Metazoa; phylum Arthropoda; class Arachnida; order Sarcoptiformes; family Scheloribatidae; genus Scheloribates; species Scheloribates pallidulus. The sequence continues at coordinate 6,839 of JAQGBE010000216.1, read as the reverse complement.
AAGGGTTCAAGTCGTAGATCTTGAGGTTGGCTTTCTTAGCCTTAGCAGCCGACGACTTGTCTGAGCCATCGTCCACCCGAACCTGGTTGAGCTTGAGGTCGAGCACGTCGTGGACGAGAGCCTGGTAAGTCCAGGTGTGGTGCAGAGGCGTGGCCATGTCCATGTTGCGGTCCAGGATGACCAGCAGTGGCCGGTGGAAAGTGAGCGCCACATTGGTGCCGAACAGGTCTCCCCCGTTGAACAAACTGTTTCGCGAGTCTCTCACATTTTCGCGAATCTTTTTGTCCAGTTTTTCGGCCACCATTTCGGCGGCATTTCCTTTAGGAGAACGAATAATTGGAACGACACCGAGAGTAACAAACACTGAGAAAAGACTGTCCACTATAGTATCAATAACTGATTCCATGTCCGTGTCTTTGACATCACTCCTATTGATGGCATAATAAGATATCTGGTCCTTGTCCTGTTGTTTTAGGACAAACATGTCGTCTTCCAGCGAAATGAAGTTCAGGTACTGGTCGTAAACTTTGGTCACACTATGAGAACAGTTGGCCTGAAGTGCTGCGGTGGCCAAGTCCTCCAACTTCTGTCTCGAGACCGGACTAATGAAGTTGAGATAGTAGTGGTCGTAGAGTTGGTTCCGGAAGTCCTGACAGATCCGCATTATATTCTCGTCGGTCGGCAACAAGAAGTAAACTGCGGGCACGTCTGGGATCGGATCTCTGTCGCTGTGAAGTTGCCTGAAAGTGAATAATAATTAGGACAAGTGGTGACGCGAAGTGAGGTCGGGTCGCGGTATTACATGTGAAGAGTGATACCGAGTTCGCGCAACTCTTTGACAGTGAGGAGCGGCGACACGATGTCCTGACCGCACCGGTCGTAGACAAACACTTTCCAAACGGGTTCCGTATTCGAAGTCTTCGTGAGCGGCGAATTCAAGTTCAATATTGTCTTCATTGCGCCTGAAATGACACTTCGGTTAAAGACCGGTTCGACCATCGACTCTGACGTCAACACCGAATCACTTACTCCTCTGTCGCTCGCGAATCGATAGGTTTGCGGACATTGTGGCCAAAGCGGGACCGACTTGACTGCGGCGGTGACTGCGACGCGATGTCTACTAACGTGGAAGAAATCACAACCAATTCAATGACAACGACTGGTAATCACAGTCACAGTCAATGTGTTTGCAAACAATCAACAATCACATCAACACTGACTGACTCAACACCACAAATGACGTGACCCGCGAAGAGACCCCAATCGTGGCCTTCGGTGGCGTAGAGCTGAAGCCCGACGACAAACAGCGACGTCTTTGACTGCTTGTCATTTGTGTGACATTTGGGTCACTCGTCGGAGTAATCCTGTGGTCAACCCTTCGGGACATCAAACGGGACGGCAAACAGTGGTCTGGGGTCGCGATGAGCGACAGTCACCCGAAGTCGTCGACGGCCACGTCCTCGGATGCCTCGATGGGCGAAGTGAATCACATATCGCTTCTGTCGGACAACTTGAGTGCACTCTATCTGAGCGACACGTTTAGTGACATCACTCTGATAGTGGACGGACACCGACTGCCCGCACATCGAGTCCTGTTGGCCGCCAGAAGTGATTACTTCCGAGCGTTGCTTTACGGAGGAATGAAAGAGTCGTCGGAGAAAGACATCGAAATTAAAGTCTCGTCTCTTCAGGCGTTCAAATATCTACTGAAGTATTTGTATTGCGGACACATTCAGCTGAAGAGCTTCAAAGAGGAGACTATTCTGGAGATATTCGGTTTGTCCCACGAATATGGTTTCGTCGAATTGGAGTCCGCGATATCGGACTACCTGAAGGACACGCTGTCCATCAGAAACGTGTGTGTCATCTACGACACGGCCAACCTCTTCCAGTTGGCCCAATTGGCCGAAGTCTGTCGCACTTTCATCGACAGACAGGCTCTCGATGTGATCCGAAGCGAGTCTTTTTACAACCTCTCGATATCCACTCTCAAAGACATTATAAGAAGAGACTCGTTCTGTGCGCCAGAAATCGATATCTTCCGCGCCGTCTGCGAGTGGTCTAAACGCAATTCTGGGCACTGTCTGGATGTGGTCAAAGACATAATGTCTTGCATTCGGTTGCCTCTGATATCGACCAACGATTTGTTGTCTGTGGTGCGCAACTCGGGTCTCGTCAATCCGGACGACATCTTAGACGCGATCGACGCCAAGAACCAGTCGCGCGACACAGAGCTCAACTACCGGGGATGCCTTTTGCCCGAGCAGAACGTGGCCTGCACCAGGTTCAACGCGCAGGTGGTGCATGGTGAGAACAGGAACGCTCTGCTCGACGGCGACGCTTGCAATTACGATATGGAGCGGGGATTCACTCGACACCACATCGACGAGGCCTCCGGTCAGGGAATTCTGATTATGTTAGGCATGCAGTGCATCGTAAACCACATCCGAATACTTCTCTGGGACAAAGACATGAGAGCCTATTCCTATTACATCGAGGTCTCGATGGACATGAACGACTGGGTCAGAGTGATCGACCACACCAACTACTTGTGCCGCTCCTGGCAGTACCTCTACTTCGCACCGCGAGTCGTCAAATACATCCGACTGGTCGGCACTCATAACTCGCTGAATCGGGTCTTCCATGTCGTCTCATTCGAGTGCATGTTCACCGAAAAGAGGTTCGAAGTGGACAGAGGATTACTAGGTATTGATTTTCAATTGGTTGCCTCTATCTCTACCCAAATTGAATCCCTTGTCAACCACTACATTGTATCTTCCAGTGCCGAGCTATAACGTGGCCTCAATCAGGAGCAGTGCTCTGGTCATTGAAGGAGTCAGTCGGACCCGAAACGCATTAATCAACGGTATGTAATGATCACTCAAGTTGTAGTTGTAGTGAGCAACGACTCAATTGACCTTGCCACCACTCACCTTGTTAGGCGACTGGGAGAACTACGACTGGGACACGGGCTACACGTGCCACCAGTTGGGCAGCGGCGCGATTGTCGTCCAACTGTCGCAGCCTTTCATGATTGAGTCGATGCGTCTCCTGCTCTGGGATACCGACAAACGTTCGTACAGTTATTACATCGAGGTCTCGGTCGACCAACAGAACTGGTATATAGTGGCCGACAAACGCAAAGAGTTCTGTCGCTCGTGGCAACTGATTCGGTTCGAGAGACGACCCGTCGTTTTCATCAGAATTGTGGGCACTTATAACAGCGCCAACGAAGTGTTCCATTGCGTCCACTTCGAGTGTCCGGCACAGGTCTGCGAAGAGGAACGCATCGATGCCCTTAAGGACCAGAAGTGCGTCGAAGAAATCGCGTCATTCTTCGAGTCGAGTGACGATAAAATTGAAGTCGACTCCAATGAGAATCTCCAATGAGAAGGGTTTCGCTTATTTATCAACACATATGTTGACCGCAGTTACTGTCGAATACATTCGATTCGATGTAACTATTGTTCGCAGAAGTTGTCGATTGAAAGCGGAGACAACACCAGCACTCTTAGTCTTAGGTGCAGTTCCACTAACCCACCAGTGGTTCCAATCGACGACCACTGCCTCCACATTACTAATTGCGTTAAACCATTATTGAATCATGATTATTCAATTATTATTTATTATTGCTCAGACTATAAAACTGCTATAATAATTGATGATGATGGTAATAAAGCAAGATCAACTATTCTAATGTTAGCCACGTCTAGCTCTAGCTCTGTGTCTTTTTGACCACATGGGCGCAGTCGAGAGCGCCCCGGATCACTCTTAGCTTAAGTCCGGGCACATCGCGAACCCGTTTGGTCTGCACTAAGACAACGCTGTGCTCCTGAAGGTTGTGACCCTCTCCGGGCACGAAAGCGACCGTCTCTTTACCGTTGGTCAGCCGAACCATAACGCACTTGCGGTTCGCGGAGTTCGGCTTTTTCGGCTTCTTTATCAACGTTTTCAACACTATTCCCTTCATTTGCGGCTTCTTGTCCAAGGGCTGTCTTCGCTTGGCCCTCGTCCACGGACCGTCGTGATGGAACTTGGTCAGCCATCGCTGCTCCTGCCACTGCTGGTCAGTGGCCAGCGGCCGATCTTTAGTCTCCCACCACCGGTCGCACGACTCACTGCTCGTATCGGCGGCCCGACTCGAAATGGTCAAAGACAAGGCCCGCATTGACTGGGCCATGAAATCTGAAATATTCACCTTATATCTTGGTCTCTGGTCACGGCAGTCACCGATTCTTTCATTCTTACCGGTTTTGAGGCGACACAAGAGTGTTGTGTCATCAGCGTTGACAGTCTCTGTATTAATGGCGGCGATCGATCTAATCAAGTGACTGATCCGGTTAGGCCTCGGAAGGCGAGAGACCAGTGAAAACATGATTTGAGTTCAATTTATTTACAATTGGATTGAAACCAAAATATGTTTCGCTCAGAGATTGCAATAAACGACTCCAGAGTTCACTACAGCGTTGAGTCTGCAGTGACGCGAGTGAGGCAATCAAGACATCGGATCTGTTTAGGTGACAGTTGACAGTTGACATTCGGCAGTGGACTTCGTGGTCACTATTTACTAACCACTAACTGTTCTATTATTGTTTTTCGTGGGCACTCGAGTTGGTCTGCTATTAATCGCCAGACAATCGATGGCATCGTTTGCGGCCAATCAGACAAACACTCATTTGAGGGACTCTTCGGACACCAATGCTTCCATATTTGAAGTGCTGGCCCAACAAAGTTTGTCTTCGGGACTGAGAAGAGCTGCCAATCACTTGAAGAATGTATGCCATGAAATACACATCCAGATCATTGATAATTGTTTGGCGTTTGGTTTTTGCAGATATTATACTTCCATAACAGCCAAAAGTTTTACTTCTTGTATAAGAACTTCGATGAGATCTACCTCTTGTTCGACATTTGTGTCCAGTTGTGTCACTTGAAGGCATTCAACGCTTCATTCGCCGAATACTTTTATAATCTCAAACGGGTTTCGGCCGCCGGTCAGAGTCGACTGAACCGCAACCAGTTTTACGCCTCTTTGGCGTTGTTGACAATAGTTCCATATCTTAAGAACAAATTGGACGCAATCTTCGAGAGACTGAAACTCAAACAAATGGATATTCAATCGCAAAGCGATTCAAATGAAGTGCAAAAACAATTCGTCAAATTGTATCCAATGATTGAGGCGTTGAGTCAATTGCTATCTCTTTACTATCAAATCAGTTATACCGTCGATCAGAACGGCTATAGTTCACCACTTCTTCACATATCAAAGACTCGTCTAATCAATTTAGAAGACAATGATCTGAGAGAGAAGAATCAGATATTTGTTTCGGTGGACCCAAACACTGATTGGTTTAGATATTTAGCGAACTTATCGTTAAACTCAACCAAACTAATGGCCAAATGTTTCGGAGCTCTGCTCTCTGGCAGTGCTTTCTTTATTCAGTTCCTCGAGTATTGGTATTCGAGCGACACTTCGAGGCACAGCTTCGCTGTCCTCCCGATCCCACCGCCCCCTAAAAAGGTTTCCCTAGAGATAAATATTATAGATTTTAATGACAATAATAATTAATTGTTTGTCAGTTCGATGTCGACATCGATCCTCACAAATGTCCGATCTGTCAAAAAGCTATTGTCAACGACACCGCACTTCTAACAACCGGGTAATGCATTACTTGAATATTGATTTTGTTTCTAGATTTTAAAATTAAATACTCAACACTCACTATAATTCTCATTATTCTTACATATCGTGCAACCTTGCTCAACATTGTCTTGATGAATTGAATTTAATTGAAATCGAGTGTCAATCTTGTATTGTTTCACTGCAGCATTGCTAGACTCAACATGAGTTTCATAGCTGAACTTGAAATAAGTGTGGATTCGTAGATGAAAATGTGGTCAATCAAATTCAGTGTTCGTTATATTTCTCTTTAATTATTCGCCACTTTAGCTATTAATTTAAGAATATTTTCAAAATACCATTGAAAATATATAATTTCCATATCGAAGCGGATCTTTTAGTTATGATATTCAGAATCTGAATTTCAGATTCCTCGGGCTTTCGTCGTTATAATCATTTTAATGCGCGACTCCATCTAAAGTTTCAATTCGCGACTTACCTGACTTACCTGATTCAGCTATTGTTAGGGAACAGCTGTGCCCAGAAAGTCATTAGCTGTCACTCCGATTTTCAAAATTCACTTTAAAATGTCCAAAATGTTAATTTAAATAAACCCCCTGTGCCATGGAAAATCTGTTCAAATCAGCTTGGTCCTTTGAATTGATTTAGTTAAATTCAATTTGAATTAATGGACACTTTACTTAACGTTTGCAAATAATTTGATGAAATCATCGGTTTGATCGTTAAATGTGATCAAACCGAACACATATTTAGTGAATTAGTCGAATGAATAAAATTTTCCATTTATATAAATAATGTACTTTTCATTAATGTAAGTTTGAAAGTTTCGTCAACTTTAATATTACCCTTAAATAAATTTCTGTACTTTGCAATCTTCAAAAGGTTGTTAAATAACAACCCTTGCGATTGGAGAGCTATGGGAGACAAAGCATGTGTGAAGGAGTTCCCTGGTTAGGTTAGCTTAGGTAATGCTGTGATGCAGTTTGTTGTTTTCAGATGGAAGTTTCAATCACAATGTTCCAGATATAAATGAGTCGATGCTAAATGAGTGACTTTTCTGCGACGGCTTATAAAATATTATAATATTTGATCAATCAATGCATTAAATGAACGCAATTTGATAAAATGTCAATAGAGTTGTACACAGGGGTCACCAAGCTTATGCCCAATCAGGGGAGCAGTGGGCGATTTTCCAAAA
>JAQGBE010000215.1:0-24054 GCA_034698225.1 Scheloribates latipes | reverse complement strand
GCTAATTTAACTGAATTGCCCCTATTTGCCCCCCGTGACGTTTTTTCTGGACGTACTTTGGTACTTCAAAACCCCCCCTCTGAAACCCCTCCCCTAGAGCCACAAAAATCCTTAACATTGTTTCCTATGGGCAAGGCAAAATTTACCCCCCCCTAGCGGTGAAGTCTTTCCGCTACCCTGCTTAATACCTAGCATTCCATAATATCCAATCGAGAGTTCAAGTTTATTGATCTCAGGGACAGAATTCCACACTTTTTTTTGTTATCTCCAGAATTCAAATACAGATTCAGTGCGAACGCCAACCGCCGCACAGGAATAGCCATTAGAGGCCATTAATTAGCGGCAAATGTGGCGAATATCTCGCCGTTATTACAAATTAGGTGAGATATGTTCTAGATAACAAATTGGCAGCGGAGCTGATATTCAATTTATATCAATTTAATTTAACGATAATTTCAGTTTGGGCTCAAAGTTGATATCACAATAACCACGAGTCTAATGGGATGCCTATTCTGGATGAGCAAAATTAATAAATCATTAGATGGGCTAATAATAAAGGGTTCGACCATTTGTTTACAATGGAAAGGCAGGTATTTCGGAGAACAACTATAAAAAGATTAAAACCGAAAATTGTGTTTAATATTATTTGTTTGCAACACAAGTAATTGAAACGAAGCCATAACTCATACGATCAATAGAGTTAACCTCATTTCGAGTATAACAATGTTTCGGATAGATTCGAGTCTACATTAAAATTAATGTTTTCTCCACTTTCGCCCAAATATAGCCAACGCTGACAAACACTGGCGAAGACACGGATAGGGATAGGGATAGGATAGGGCTGTGGCGAGGGCTGCGACGACTGGAATGCTTGGAACAGTTGGAACCGCACAAACGACTCGCCAGCACTGCATCGCATTATATGCATACCGAGAGCAGCGATCAATCGGTCGCTAATGTCATACCTAATGGCCTTTTATTATAACACTTAACCATTATATTCCAAAATAATAACAAATAATATTCGAGTAATGAATGCAAACTTTACCCCAATGTCTGTCAACCATTAGTCCGCAGTTATTCCATCGGAATTCCCGTTAGCTTTACGCGATGTGTCGGCTCTGGCGGTTGAGTTGTATCGGAATTCTGTGCCGACCCTATCGTATGGAACACTGGAATACAGAAATAAGTAAATTATTAGACAAATCGATTGGTTTGGATGAGTGTGTGATGCGATGCAGTGTTGGGTCGGCTCAGCATCTCTTATAAGACATAACTATGCGCTGAGAGAATCGGTCAGAGAATGCAAGCATTTCTATAATTCATAGCATTTGAAAGAATGGCCAGAAGTGTGAGGTCTGACTGCAAAATAGGATGACTTAGCTTTTGATTCGCATTACACTCACTTTTATCGTCTTTCATATCTCTATCGCTTGTAAATAACGAATTACTTTCGTGTGGTTCGGCGTAAGGTAGAGCCGACGGGTCGACATCATCCGAGTTATGTAACTCGATAGTCATGTAATAAATCCAGGCGCCCGTCACTCCGCCGAGGAGTGGCCCGACGATGCCGGCCACCCACCAATAGTGGCCATCCAAAGGACTTATGCGGCGAACACAAGCAGAATATAAACCACGTAATTATGTTTGATATATGAGTCCATACTTACGCAAACACTTTACGCCACCCGAGAAGCCAAGTCAGTATTCTTGGCGAAACATCGCGCGCCGGGTCTGTAAGAGGAAGTGATGACGGAATTGAATATAAAATATTTGACAGAATTTTAATATAAAGCGCCGATTACTCAAAATAGCGCCGCAGTTGAGGCCATAAGCGACACAAATGGCCGTAATTATCAGCGACAACACCATTGGCATCAAATTCCGCGGAGTATTGATTCCTTTGTCGTCAGTGATGGCACAGACACTAAACAATAAGACCGCCGTTCCTATGATCTAAGGCGAGACTAGATATGAATATTGGCTCAGATCAGGCCAGATATGGCATAGTGACAAACCTGGTCAATTAGGGCGCCCCAAATGGTCAGTCCATTTTGTGCCGGATAAGTGGAGAATATGCCTGCCGTCTGGAATTGATGGATCGGGTCGGGCCCAATCATTGCGTTGACCGAGGCAATCGCTGAAAGTAACCAATAGAGTGTTATCTTGCAACATTTACCACATCGGCCACATTTTGCTTGCATCTAATCAATTCATTTAATGCTTCACTAGTTATTAAATGCATTACAAAAACCTTTTTCATACAAAATAGCGTTTCGTTTAACAATAAAAACAATAAAGATTTAAAAGGGATAAGACTTTTGTGAGTTTTAGAATGTATTCTCCGTTTCACTCGTTTGCCTACAAATCGATAAAACACTATAAAACACAGAATAAAGAAATTCATTTCTTTTTTGGAGTTTATTTTCGTTTCGTTTGGAAATAAATTTCTTGTTTTATTAAATTTAAATTCCAAACAAAAATAATCGGAGTCTCTAAACAAATGAATAAATATTTTCGATTAACGGAATAACTGATGAGACAAATGACAGCACATATGGCTCTTTCGTCGCTGTCCTTAATATGACTTTAGATTGTATTTTAGATTAAATTTAGTTTTCGTCGGCTATTGTGTCGCGAAATCTATATTAACTGCATTTGTGTGGCGCACTTAATTAAGTGTAACAAGCTCGTTTTCAATTTTATTCTATGCCAATGTGACTAAACAAAGTAGTAAGAAGAGAGCCTGTGCTAAATGGGCCAATTCACCAGGGTGAACGCAGAATTTTGTGAATTTTGAACACTGGATTTAAAATTTAATACCAAGATATCTGGCGGAAAGGCGTCGCAACGGTTGGCAGAGAGTAATGGCGTAATTAAAGCGAAACTATTGGCGAAAAAGCCTTAATTAAAATCGTTGCCAAATCGAGGCAACGAGTTGTCAGTCGAGTGAATGCGTTCGACACTAAAGAGTCGTTGAGATAATAGTGTCAAACATTTCATTTCATTTTCGCCGAATTGATTTGGGAATCATATAGTGTTTCAGAAATGAATTTCCTTAAAGTTATGACATATAAGCGTCGAAACCAATAATCAGTATCTCGTGTGAGAACACCAATGAAATCGATAGTAGTTTTTGACATCAAAATATATATTTGTATAAAAATGACTTTCTTTGTGATCACTGATCGATAATTCTAACTGTGAATTGATATTCTCTCAGCACTTCTCATGGCTTATAACTCACTCAAACGAAAAGTATATTTTTGAATAAATTTTGCTCCAAATAACGAAAGACATCCCAAACGCCATTCCCTTTATCGCCAATAATTTAATTTCTTTTTCTCTTTTTTTAATAAGAATTGTATTCGACGTAAACCATAGGGAAAGTTAGACAAACCTTCAAAGTATGTAAAATAGACGATCGCCGCTCCGAAGAAGCCTTAAGTGGTTTGGAGAGAAGCAAAATATATATTAAGAAAAGGAATTGAAGGCAAGCGATGGTCGAGTGATTTGGACTGAACTGATCGGAGTTGATGTGCATCTCATCCCAACTCAATAGCAATGCATAACTTTTATAATTTACATGACTGGCGCTCAGTTCATATCCGAACCCAAACGACCATAACTGCAATGTTGAGAACATTTTACCGACTGTTCTCTCGCCAGACATAATTGGATTTCCATTTTGAACCCATGTTTAATAATGTCTGAGCTGTGCAGCACAACAACGAACAACAAGAGTGGAATACCTCCGAGAAACTGAGCCAAGATATAATGTCCGATCTTTTTGAGCGGGAATTTGCCGACCGATGCCAACGCTATGGTCACTGCAATGGAATGGCATAAAGAGAGCAAAGAGTAATGAAATGAGTGTTAACTCATTCGTCGAAATTCGTTTCAATTCAGATCAATGCGAACGCGAATCGAGTGATCGCATGCCTTACGGATGTGACCATTAATTATGGTATTCTAAACACGATAACAAGTATTGGCCAGACCTGCAGGATTCAGATGTGCGCCTGCAATGTGCAAATACAGGATCCAATTAATATCAGGTTAATTAATGAGCACTCATTTTATTAGCAAATATAAATATATAATAACAGAGAGTGTCAAGATATGTCGAGATATGTCAAGATATGCCACAATATTGAAATCTAACAAAAATTATTGAAGAATTTAAAATTATCGATGCAATTAATGCTCAACTGATGATAGGGGCAGTGAAAGGTGAGCTTACTCATTGAGTGGGTTAAAGGGAGTCAAGATTGCTCTCCAAAACCGATCAATGTTTGGTACAATTGCATTATGAAACTGTCCAAGCTGGTAAGGCCCCTATGATCGTTGAGAGTTAATTGATGACCAATAAAGTTCTGTTAGAAATCGGTTGATTTCAACAGCAAAAGTAGCATGAGCATCTAATGAATTGACAATGAAGATTACATAGCTATTTTGTGACCAATGGTTTCTCATAAATTCTTTAGTGCAATTGTTTTCCCGAGTAACAGAATAAGCTAGGCATATTATTAGTATTAAAGTTTATTACACGAAACGGTAAGTCACAAAAAGTTATGTAACCTTAATTGCCAGTTCATTTGATGCTACTTTTCCTGTAATAATATCAACTAAATTCCTGGCATAACTCAATTAGTCAGCGATAGCTTCAATAATTTTATCATGTTCATATTTATCTGACTAATACTCTGGCTTATCTTGCTTTGACACCCTGTTTGGCCTAAAGTGCAAAACTGAATGATTGGCCACATTTAACAAGCAATAAGTGGCAACAGATTACCTGATACTGCGATACTACAGCTGACGCCCACCAGTACTCCAACCCCTGAAGGAAACCAATCAAACGATTCAATTGTCGAACAATATAACAAACTTATATTCTATTAAATTAAGCTAGGCAGTAATGCTAAACATCACATTGTATGCAAAGTGAATTCATAATATCTTTTTGGTTGCGAACTTAACAATGTAGAAGTTTGGCTGACAGAGTATATATGAATGCCTATATAAAAAACAATTCAAATCCCGAAGAATTTCCTTTAGGAATATATAAGTTTTCGATGAAAAATTCATTTCTGCCAAAGTATAGACAGCAAACAAATCCTTTACCTAAATCTCAACCAATTTCTATCTAATGACTTCACTGTCTCTTACGTTGCCTAACATTCTTTGCAAACAGAACGCAAAGAGAGACATCAGAATCGCACTTCTAATTGAATATAAACAGATTTGCACATTCCCTGGAGATGTGAACTAGGTGACAAGTGGGCATAAGTGATCTTGTTCAAATGAAATACTTAATTATACTCTGAATCGAATTGAAATAAATTGTTTTGTAATCCAATTTTGAGAATTGCAATTAAATACTGATTAATTTAACAAGAGCTGAGCCAGACAGAAGAGCTTTTAAAACTAGCTAGATACAATATATACAATGTATATCTATTTGGACTGATGTTGTTTATTTATAGCCAGGGATGTGGTGACCAGTAATCCCTATCGACCGAATTGTTTACCCATGCTTTCACTAATATCTCTATACTTATGCATAAATGTATGATAAGTTATAACGAGTAATGAATAAAAGATGTATTTTGTGATGACTTTTAGTTAATTATTTTGATTTGCATTTTGTTTGCATTACATAATCCATACCATAACAGAAGCAAATGGCGAACACGTCCGGCGGTTGTGGCGCCGATCCGTTGGCACTCTTCAGCACATAGGACGCGATGCCCGCGTCGCCGATGCCCTTAAATCAGAGAACTTTTAAGTACTTGAGAAGCATTGGCCACAAAAGTTGCCACAAAAACAAGAGTTTTATTTGTCTTGTGATGTGTTGTGTCGAACGACTCGCGGCTATGTTCGCAAAAAATCATGATTCGGTGAAAAGGTCTCAAACCATCTGAAGGATAATAATGAGATCTATATCTGGAGACGACATCAGATGCGAAGAGTTAAGACTTTTCATTGTTCATTCAAAATCAAACGATAGATAACTAGTACATGAAATGCGCTCGAAGGCAGTCAGACTCGAGATCAGTCAAGGCTTGTCTTGTCTTTCGAGATAATGCCAGTCTCTGTGACCCAAAAGTCTGCCAACGATACTATTCACGGCACACTAGATGTATCACTAGATGTATCATATTATCTAGCTCATTTTGATAGATATGCAACTTATTTGTGTCCACTTATCTGACTTTATTGCTCTCAATGACAAACTCGGGGCTCAACTCAGCGTTTGATAATTAAAGGCAGGCATTAATCATATAATTTCATCAAACGCTGAATCCGAGTAATTCTGTAGCGACAGAACGACTCGTCTCTCCTTCTTCTCCAAGTCCTCCCCATTTCCTGACCATCGCTGCCAAACAGAAGAATCACTTTTAATCTTCTCTCTCATCCGAAGAGCTATAAGAGTCCAAACAATGCTATGTATGCTTCGGAGTTAATATCGTTTGAGAATTGGAAACAAAATTAGAAAAATTTAATATAGTTTTTAAGCAAAGGCACTAAAATTGAATCCAACTTTTATTTATTCTCTGTTTAGTTGAGTAAACATTAAAATAATGATTGACTCAAACTTTTGGGCGAACTTTAAGCTAACTTTTGCTCCGAGTTCTCAAATGATGAAACTCTCCGATAAAAACAGTAATTTTTCGCTCAAACTCGCGATTCCCGACTAAACTCCGAAATAACAATATCAGTAAAAAGAAAAAGAGAGAAATGTTTGAAATATTAGACTAAAAATAGTTATTTTCATTTGTTTTTCGTTATACGCATAATATTTACTGTAAGAGAAAGTCATTTCCAGATTGTATCTCTATTTTTATTGTTCGCGGATTTGATTTATGATAATTATTCCTAATTATCCCGACGTTTCTCGGGATCTGCCGATCGAGAGAAAGCGTTATAATTTGGACCTAAAATATTACTCATTGTCTGCCGGTCTGTGATCAATAAGCAATTACAGTGAGTGTGACAGCCAATTCATCTGTCTCAATTTAGCAGGTTTGATCAACATCCTGGCTGAGATGGAGATGGCCTTGCTCACCATGTACTGGCATACTAGTACACTCCAGACTCAGACCCGCTTTCCTTTTTATATTCAATTCAATTCAATTTAATATTAAAAATTCAATTTCTCTGCATTTGGTTTAATAATTTTGAAGCCATTTAAACGTATTAAATGACATCGATATTAATGAAGAGATAAGAGTCATTCGCAGCGCACAAAACATTTATTTTGATTCTTAAGAGTTTTTTCGTACAATAAATGAATTGAGAGAAAGGACTCAAAGACTGGCACCGATTCGGGCGTTTGAGTTAAGCCGAGTCTAAGGTCTGTAACTCTAGAATTAAATTAGTTTTGAAACGAAATCCTCATTGAATTATAGGCACCGATACTAACGGCTTGTCTGACATCATAAACAGAATCTGAAAAATTGCTTTTGTTTTTTGACTTTTGATTATTATTTTTTATATTAATTTGTTTTCATTATTCAGAATCCGATACTCCTTGCGATAAATCCCTTATCCTTTGGTAGGCCTACCGAAGAGCCGATGATTTATTTGAACATTTTTATTAGTCGGCCGAAGCCATGATCGCAAATATCTATCATTCGAGTAATTTATTCGCAAAAATGTCGTGTCTTTTGGTTTTAATCAATTATTTGGCCAAAAAATGTTTGATCAAAAACAAGAATCTATCGACTGATGAATTGAATATAATTTGACTCAACTTTTTCTCTTACACTAAACGAACCGTATTTTAGAGTATTTTCGAGTCGTTTTGATGTCTAAAAGGCACAGCAATTGTACTTAAAATAGTTATTCTGTTAGCGATTCTGCGCCTCAAACACAGATCACTTCTGGACCGACGGCACAGACGCGGACAGACAGTCGGCAAATGGTGTGCAATACTCACGATTAAAATCAATGTTCCCATGAATTCAGCGAAGAATTCCCTTACAATGGGTCGAGAGGTTCGCAAACGCGTGATCGCAGTATTTGGTCTCATTTCGGCCAACGTTGGAGACAATTGTGGAAAACAGAGTTCACGTCGTTGTCGTTGTTGGTGTCGGTGTCAGACTCAGTGCAAAGCTATTACGAGCCGTCGGTCAGCGAGTCGTCAATGAGACAGATGTGGAGCGAAAGACACGTTTAACAAGACATTGAAAATTGAATGAAACGAAACGTTGCGATCGAAACTCACATCTGAGCCAATGTTGGCTTCACAGCAATGCAGGCAATGCTGGCCTTCACTCACATCTCCCGCACCACTCACTCACTCCACTCACAGCTCCCTCTCCTCTCCTCTCCTCTCCTCTGCCAGAGGTTGCCATCGGATGAGCCATCCGTACATCGCTTTCGCACACATAGATAACACAGAAGTAGAAACGCATTATTATTGGCACCAATGCTGGACGTGTGCCGACGAGATGGCCAGCCGCCAGCACCAGTCTAGAGTGACCGGGGAACAGGTGCACTCGTCCGCATTCGATTATGCATTAGACGCAGGGATGAACAGTGGAGGCGGACAGGGATGACAGTGACGCGCAACGGGAGGACACGAGCGAACCGATCGATTATAATTTGATCTGCAATGCAAACAAACTTATTATGTAATAACTGTTTTGCTTAGCACTTAAGAAGATGAAGACAAGTGATTGCAGTATTTTTAAGTTGTATTCCCTTCAAAGTCACCTTCACTTCGCACACAAAACACATTCAAACTCTCACTTCTCTTCTCTTCTCTGACTATTTTACGGCAAAAAAGTTTTTGCATTTTTCTAATTCTTTAATCTATGAATGAATAGAGGAGTGGATGCGAATCGAGGCTCATATTTGTCGCTTTAAATAGCAGAGAAGAAGGAGAGAGGTCCCCGAAATGTAGTGATGATGTGACCGTTTGGGGACGACATCACTCTTGTGTATCATACGGCGAGCGCTGCCATTATGTTAGTCATCGCATTGACTAATGATTTGCTTGAAAATTACAAAATTTTAATTTCGCCATAAATTTAGTCGAATTGAGTCTTTTCACGGAATAGTGTTCTGTTGGCACAACAGCACAATATTGCTTACCTTTGGATAAACACGTTTATATGTCTTGCGTATTGCACACATACGCTATCGTGCTTGAGAACAATTACCCGTTGGAACAGTTCTTTGGTGATCCAATTTTAATTATCTGCCACATTTACCATTGGCCATTTTGACCATGCAAATCGCAAATAGCAAATAACAAATAATGCAATTGACTGTCAGACAACACTTTGGCGAGACTGCAATGACAGCACATATTTGCACAAAAAGTGTTTGAATCGCTTTAAATGTTGGAAATGATTGGAATTATGTGTCGATATATGGCATCCGAATGCATATCTTTGGCCCAAATTATGTATATTAGCCATTAGTGTCGTTACACTTACCCCGATGTGGAGTGAAAAGCGAAAACTCGTCGTCGAAAATAGTTTTTGATATAAAATTCACTTTTAAAGTTCAAATGTATTCGAGTCGCGGGTCGTATGAATTGATTTTTAAGCATCCATTTGGAGGAGCGATGCGACTCATGTCTCGTCTCTCGGATGAGTGACCCCTTTCTCGCTGACACTATTCAGCAAAATATAAAATTATTACATCACTAAACACAACAATAACTGCATAGATCTCTGGAATATGTCATTTCATCTCGTTATCAATTGGACGGCTCCGATGGGCTCAGCGTCGGTCCCACCGAACACAGGCCTGCAGTGAGGGCGCGGAGAGGGGACGGGAGGGGAGACCCGAACGGCGTTCTGTCAGCGGATCGGCATTTGATTCAATTTAAAAAATTCCCGTTTTATTGAAATCAATATATATTTACAATGAGTTATCGAAAATTAATTGAAGAGAAATGACATCTGAAGAGCGTTTTGAGTCAATTTCACACTTTTATAATACAATAATTGCATATTTCATATAATTTTTGATATAATCTAGTAATTACAGGGATGGGCAGACGGGGTCCGACCCGAGCCAACAGTCATGAGCTCTGCAACTGTTCAAAAAAGAAATAACATCTAAATTTAACTTGCTCAATGGTTGATCTGTGGAGCCAAACGAATGCAATTCGCTTCATAATAAAGATGGTAAACAAGGTCTTTGTTGTGCAATCGAATAATAAACATGAAAGTAATAGACGCCGACGTGAGCTCAGGTCAGACCTCATTGCCTGAACACTTTCAATAGGAATCGCTTTCAATCCCTGAATAATCAAATCATTGATAACTTAATTAAAGTCTAATATTTACAGAGTATTGCAAAACAAATAAATACTTAATAATCGCTAATCCGAGCAAATATTAAATAATATTATTCGCAATCAATTATTGTAATCCAAAGACAGACAAATGTCGGTTCAATTTTATGGCCAAATGGCTTATGAGTATCAGATGTAATGCGCGTCCAATGGAATGATACCGCGGATGGCAGTGATGTCATGGATGTCGTTGATGGCAGTGATACCAGTGATGCCGGTGTTGGCGATGTTATCCCAAGTTATGTTGGATTAAGTGATGGAAAGCTTTGTAGTCTAGTTATGGCTCGGCTTTCATGTGCCGACCGACAGATTAGCGGTGAATCGCATTCTCAGCGCCCATACAATTAGGACCACCACTGGATGTGCTGACCCGAGGCCCGAACACAGGGACGTCGATGTGCTGCCACTGGTCTGACCCGACTTGGCTTCGGTGGACGCCTCGTCGTTCTGTATGCGACTCGAGAGACGCTTTTCGCCTAACAATTGGCGATCGAAACGATAGATAGAATGAAATGATTAATCTATCGGCACTTTAAGACCGGTCACTAAGACTGGTCACTACACTCACAACATCTGTAAATCTAAATTACCTGCACTTAAATGGTTAGCAGTTTTGCTAAGCTTTTAAACAAAAGTTTATAAAATCATAATAACAGCAGTAAATCATAAAATTATTTAATCGCCGATCGCTTTGCTCTCAACTAAAGGCCAGCAATGGAACCAATAAAGAGTGAGTCAGTCGTCGAGCCATAAGAAAGGCCACAATTAACTCCAATTCTGGATCAATAACCATAAAATGGTCGGCCGTTCGCTCATTTCATTTCAATTACTGATTTTATTTGTATGGAATGAGCAAGGTTGCACAATTGCACACGCTTTCATCATATATCAGCGCAATTATCAACTTTTATACCATTTATATCATTATATGCCATAACTATACCATTAAAAGAATAAAACAGAGTTCCATAGAATTCCACATTAAAGCAGGCATTAATCAAATTAATTAAATTCAATAAACAGATGATATTCGCAGCTAATGTGGAGTTGATGGCAGAGCGGCCAGCATTGTGTTCAACTGAGCCACTCAATTGAGCATGGCCATGCTACATTGAGCTACGTTGAGCTGTTGGCCAGATTTGGGCCACGTTTTATGAATTATGAATCGGGAAGAGAATGACAAATACAGAGATATATCGGTCATTAGATATCACTCATAATTCTCATTCAGAATAAGACATTGAGATAGAGAGGAGAGGAGCGGGCGATCAGTGATCAGTGATGATGGATACGTGTCATACCTTGCAGAACGTGAACGTAGAGCGATGTGGGCTCAGCGTTGGACGCACTGCACGTATAGTTGCCGCTATCTTGCAATTTGGCCGAACGAATCACCAGACGTGAGATGATGGCGTCAGTCTTGGACAGGTCCTTCTGCACAGTTATCTCTCCCCTTCCCGAGTTGTAGTCGTAGTTAATCATCCGTTCGTTGTGATACCAGAAGACAAAGGCTGGCGGTTCGGGTGACCGCGATATTATGCACGTCAGGTTGATGGTGGCGCCCGCCCGCACGAACATGTCTGGCTGGCCGACCATCTCCGCCGTCGGTACTGAGACAGGCAGAAGAAATGCATAAGAAAGGAAAGACATGAGTATTGCGCTAATTATGTTGTGGTTATCAGTGGAGGGAATGCATGCGTTCGTCAAACCCGAGTCATGCCATGCAATGAGTGATACAATTAATGGTTATCTCTTCTAATTTATTCAGATTTCTGTGTTATTGTCGCGTAATTGCAATAAAACAAACTGTTTGTTCAACACATTAATGCCATTTGTTTGACTAAAACGATACAAATTTTTATAACCGAGCGATAAATTAGATTAGTTTTTAATAAATTGAATTATCTCGTTATTAATGAGCCATTAATCTTAATATTGCGGAAGAGTTAAGGGAAAGACATACCGACAACTTGTAGATAATAATACCTAAAGAGAAACAACATCATGGTTAATTGGCATTGTCACTGAGTGTGAGTGTGTGTGTGTGTGCTGTGCAAGTGTCGTCCGTTCTGTGCACTGATTGCAAGAGCGGTTCGATCACTGATCACAACATTGGTTCCATTCTCTAATGGCATTGTCGTTGCCATCATCTGAAAGTCAATTGCCAGTCACTGATGGCATGTGAGGCCATGTACTGCCAGTCCGGCCCACATCGCACAGAGACTCAAAGTTTAATCTTGCTTTGAGTTCCCGTTTTGCCAACAGAACCGAAATTATATTCAAATGATTTCGCAATGAAAAGCGTTTTGAATGAAAGTGGGCTTAAAGTTCAATACTCACTGACTTCGCGGCGGATCGGAATTGATTTGGCATTCGTAAAGACCTGGGGATTAAAATGGACCGAAATTGTTATTACGTGCGATATATGAGAAGAAATTTATCATTTAATGAAGTAATCCATGTGTGAGACAAGTGATGCCATTCTTTAGGTCCGCTGTCATTCTTATGGTTAAGGCCTGACATTTGTTAAAATGTATTTATAAGAGAAGAGAAACGCTTTTGTTATTAAGGATTTGGCTAAATATTTGCCGTTCATGTGATGGCCTAATGGCAGCGCCAGTGCCGATCGATTTGGCTGACCGGGCAGACCGAGCAGACCAGGCTCTATCTGAATCTGCACTGACCACACTGACCAGGGCACCAATCGGCACGACTCCAACTAATATATATTAGTTAAGAAAGTATTGGAGGCATTAAATGCGAGACACATATCGCGATTGCGATAAATATGAGCGCAAGTGGTGTATAATAAGGGATCAAATGATTTATTGATGGACTTCTAACGCCATTAGTGTCCGCACTGACCATACCTTCATCTTTGGGAACGACGTGTTTGATCTGTAGGGCCCAGTCGTTGGACTGGAGTGTTCCGTGTCTTACAACGAACCGGTCATCCGATATATAAGTGGTCGGACCCACTGTTAGCAAATGAAAATCACGTAAACGGATCCACGAAACCTATCGATAGGGTTAGTGAAGCCATTAGTCATCTGGTGTTTGGTCAGCAATGGTCGGCAACAATGGCCACAATGCCTACCATTTTGTCGCCGACCGGTTCCACTATGCAGTGCAGGTATACGGGCAGACCTATCTGTGCGGTCACGTTCTTCGGCACTGCCCGCTCCTCCATCATCCTCAGCTGGTTGAGACTGGCCATCGAGGCGGACAGTGCTTTGCTCGGGTCGTCTTCGGCGGGGAAATCACTTTTTTTAAAGACCCGATTCGGCAAATGTCCTGAATTAGAATAGTGAGAGAGAATATGCAAATAATTGATTGCTTGACACAAACACGATATCTGTTAGTCTGAAATCAATTTATATGTCACTCTTATCTGTCATTTACTTTCACTTTATGCTCAAAAAATATACGCTTTAGTAGAGACGGGTAGAGACGAAGAGACGGTTCGTTCAACCGATCGCTCTTTTATGTGTTTGTTAGACAACTATTGATTCATAGAAACAGACAGTGTTTGCAGTCTTTGTCATTCACTCCAATAATAAGCCAGTGTTAGAGCCGTCACATTCCGGCACAGATGACACCCGAAGAGCCGAAGAGCCGAAGAGCCCTCATATACTCACATCTTAGACAAAATGCTAATAATGTGCCGTCACTTCACTCCAAACATAACTATACATTCAATTAAATCACAATCAAACCAACTAACCATCAGAGCAGAGAAGCACAGCATCTGTGGCCCAACCGTCCACTGTGCCGATGCATGTGTGCCGGCTCATTGTCGACGACAATTGCTTGTGACAAGCCAATATAGCCAATAGAGCCAATACAGCTTGCACATCTATTCTACAGTAAGAAGACTACAGTATAGCTTCAGTTTGGACAAGAGGGGAGAGAAGACCGCCGCCACTGACAAAGTGGTCATTTGAGGGCCAAATGTCAGTTGACTTTGTGTTGGCTCTAAACAACTCAAACAATTGGTGTTTATAGTCGATCGCAAAAAGAAAAGCGGCCTTGATTCTCGATTCTCTCATTCTTTGATTCTTTGATTCCAAACACTATATATAATTCTCAGCATTTCAATAACTCTATTGAGACCCTAAACAAGCAAAAATTGCTTACGAATCAAAAGGAATGGGTCGTAAACAGTGTGAAACAGGCAAAAACAGGCAAAAAAGGCTACTTTTGGCCGATTTATCATAAAATCGATTATATTCGGGACTCAATTGTGTGAAACATATTTTTGGTTCCGATTTATAATTTTGCGATTTTATTGATTCATATGATTAAGTTATAAATCAATCAAAAGTGTTATATATATATAGAGCGCAAAGGCGTCGACTCTTTCGATGATAGAAACGATAATGAAATAGAGAAATGAAGATTAATATCCGAAATGAGCAAGGCACAGGCACAGGCACAGGCAGGGCTGGCAATGTGGCAGACAGTGCCTAATGGCTGTGTCTGTGCCGGTGGTTATCGTCGATATCATTTGGACAACTGTTTAATTTGGGCCCACATTTATCATAGGATTCAGTCATTGATCAAAACCGCTATAAATCATATTGAAATGTGTTTGCGATCCGATCCGAGCGTATAATTAATACGATTAGACCGACGAAAGCCATTAATTAATTCATTGTTCAAATTGATGAAACATTTTAATTGGTTTACAATTTTTTTGTCCCAAAGACCAAAGCATTCATTTATTTTAAAGCAATTAATGTTTACGCGAATCAAATCAAATCTGTTTTTTCATTATTTTAAAAGCATTTGTAAACAAGAATTAATGCAATAAAAGTGATCGGAAAGCGAATTGAATTGAATTAATCATTTAATTAAAGGTAGAGCCGAATGAGAGGACGCTATACACGACAGACATCTAATTATTCTTAATGTCAATCGAAAACTTTTCACTTAATCAACAGTTTTGTCGAATGCATTCCAATTATGAGTGCTTTGGTCCATATATTTGGCTTCGATTCGATCTCCTATTTGGAGCACAACTTCTTCTGGAGTGCTGTCAATCGGTTGGCACTCGTTATACACGCCATTAGAAAGCGTTAACATCTCTGATAAAAAGTGAATTTTCATTCTCTTCCGACTTATAAGTCAAATGAAGTTAAACGTCAAGTCATTGATAAAAGTAAAGCATAATTCAGGCTTTGATTGTAAGTCCTTTTGATGTCAATCACGAAAACGTCGATTTCTATACAAAGGGATAACGTCTTTGGAGTTGGACTTCGAGTTCGCTTTCTATGCCTTTTTCTCACTTAATTTGGAGAAAGAGTCGTAAAGGTCTGTAAAATGATTTCGTTGCCTCAATTAAATTACTTTTTTCAGGCGTTTGAATGCCTCAAGAATTCCACTTTCGGTTTGAGACTCGAATTATCTGTTATTTTAATGAAGAGAACTTAAAGAACTTAAAAAGATGATTTAAAATGTGCTATAGAATAGAGTTTTTGCCAAACAGTCGACTGATTAGATCTGAGAAATTGTTCGCAAAGCACTTGAGAGCCGTTCGCGACGATCGCCGGCTCTCCGTCTCCAGTGTCGACACTGTCGAGCGCTGAGTAACTATTTTTTCGTAATTCAATTCTTATCGTATTATATAAGAAAGTTCTGAACAGAATATTCTCTCAATGTCTGCGACACAAGTCTTGATCTTATTTTTGAAAAACGTTCTCTTATTCTAAATTAAGTTAATTTAATTAGAATCGAGTCATTAGATCGGAAGCGATGGAGTGATAGCGCCATAGACTGGTCGCTCAATAGCGCGGACGTAAGGCCTGAGTCGTGAATGTGTGTCAACGTCTGGAGGTCTGAGTCTTGAGTTATATACAGTGTTTCTAACGTTTATTTATTGGAAATAAATATTTGACGACATAAACACATCGGAGACGAGCGATGGATAACAAATGAATATTCAATTGACTATCAGTTGACGTGCGGACCACTCGAGTGTGTGTCCAAGAATTTGATCAATAAATGAGTGATTCACTGATCGCAGCATTATTTTGATCGATCAGTGACCGGGACTTCACTTTATGGCCATCACTCGACGCTTTAAATCTTCAACTTTTTGATTAAATGTTGTGTCTCTCAGAAGAGAAACATTTGGATGGTTTGGCAAAAGACTCATTTCCTCTAAGAAGAAGAAGCAGTCCATTGTTAGGTCGAGTCTCGAGTGAAGATCATATTCGGGATCATTTGCTACTAATCTCACTTGATTTGGACATTTCTCAACCGATTCTCTCTACAAATCTGCTCTCGAATTGCGAATATAAAGAAGGTTTAGAAGAGAGTTGTCTGTTGTGGCCAATGGTTGACGACTCGGAGAAACGATTCAATTTAGATAAGCTCTTCCAAAATGCAAAACAATGTCAACTTTAAAACGACTTTTAGACTCAGCAATGAATTAAATGCATTAAAACTTTTATTTCATCGCAAGAACTTATTGGAGGAACGGATGAAATGTCTGGACGTGTCTTATAAATGGTCTCACAATTGGATGTGACGTTCAAATGGGGAGAGAGAGAGAGAGAGAGAGAGAGAGAGAGAGAGAGAGAGAGAGAGAGAGAGAGAGCACCAGAAGAAGTGTTGCGCGAAAATCAATTGTGAAAAATAGAAACATTAATAAAACGCGTGATTCAGACCACTAATGAACAAAATGATAAGTTTTCTCGACATTCGCTTACATTCTCTTACACTCGAATCGGTTAAATATTTTCGTTCCAATTGTTTGTTTATAAGAGTGATAGCAATTAAGTCAAGAATTTATTTCTATTTAGTCGCAAGAGATGAGTGAATCAGATCTTAATTGTGTTCCGGGAAACGAGTTATCGAGTATTTCATTATTTATTCAGTCCTTTCAGACGAGCAAAAAATATTTCAATTTTGCTCTTCAGGCGATCGATATATGAAACAAAGTATTATTCAATTATTAATAAAACACGAAAAATGCATTCAATTCTATTGAAAACTGATTTATAAATGGCTTTATGTTTGGGTTCTTTGGCTCTGAAAGAAAGGCTCGTTTCATACGTTTCATAGGTTTCATACGAAACGTTAGTCTATTATTTATAACCACAATATTATTGGTCTCTCAGTCGGCAGTAATTATGTTTCCAGTTATTTATCGTATGCATTGATATCATTGATATCGCATTTGAGGCCAAATGTTATAAAAATATGAGAAACGGAATGCGTTTAACGAATAACACAATTCATTATTAGAGCAATAGGTCTGAGACAAAGACAAAGAAGCAAATGTGGAAACGATTGACCAATGCTTTTGTCATTTGATTATATAGCGTACGAGCAGTGAGTAGTGAGTAGTGATCGGTCGCATCGTTCGGTCGACGGATCGTTGGATCACTCGATCGTTGGATACCATTCTCTTCAGATTAGATCCAAATATAGCCAACGCATAGCCCGAGTATAGCATAATATAGCCCAATATAGCCCAACATAGCCCGGCTTCTAATGATTGCGCTCTTCGTCTATCGGAGTATTTGTCCAATAAAAACACATTATTGACGATATTGTGTTCGTCTCTGCACTGCACTGTATCGTCACAGACGAGCACAGCTTATCGCCAATACTCCTCCGATTCTGAGCCTATTCTTTTCAACAGCAAGCAAGCACAAATCGGCACAAATCGGCACAAATCGGCACAAATTGTGCCAAATCTGTATTCATCGCAAACAAAGAAAAATAGTCAATTCCTTTTGGAATCCAAAAATTATTACCTTATCCAAATTTTTAGGTCTGTCGCCGCTCTTTACAGAATTCGCTCCATTTATTCCCATTTAGATAACACATTCAAATGGATTCAAATGATAGCCAATGCCATAAAGCGAATGAAACCAAAGATTATTATTCAATTCATAGCCTATTCATAGGCATAAGCCTCTAATCGGATAACAATATTGTCCTAATTTACAAAAGGCAAGAGTCAGTTCACACCTGAATGGCCTGACACGAGACTGCCATTACATTGCGCTACATGTAGATTGCATTTGAGCAAGGTGTAAGGTGCAAGAGCATAGTGAGGCCACAAATTGCTGTTAATGGCGTTAAAAGTTTGAGTAATGCAATAGACATTGAAAAGCGTTCATTGCATTTGGGGAATGCCTTTGACTCGTAATTGGATTCGCGACCGTTTGACCGGACCTTACGGTAAGGTCTGCGGTCTTAATAGTGATTGGGAGCACATGTTAGCCGAATAGAGCCAAAGGCTATCATTACTATTGTTGGCTTCTGAAGAGAATCTCTTGAGAAGAGTCTCAAAACAACATTAGAGAGAAGACATCGCAAAGAAATAGGAGAATAAAAGAATAAATGAAAAGCTCGGGCGAAGTGATGACAGACAATGGACGCGATGCAGACCAGAGCTAATGAGGACAGCCATGGATTGCATTTATAAATGGCAGCGCAATATCGAGACCGCGAGTAATGTTGTTATGTGTGCGAGAAGTGACAGTTTTGATTGACTTAACTGTTGTTCACTAACGGCTAAGTAGGTTATGGTTCTGGTTATCTAATCACTGACACAAAGGTAACGGAGAATGCATTGCAATCGCGACATAACATCACTCGCGCCGCCAGTCCTGCCATTACTTCGTGGATGGCTATAATCGAAACCGAGAGTAAGTAAGGCAGAGAACGGCCGGAGAATTGGGCCTCACATCCAACCCAATGCCTGAGCCCTGTCTGAGTCTGGATGCATGAGATCGATGTATTGATTGGCGAAAGTACAATATAAGACATACATATAAACAGTGGAACAGTGGAACAGTTGAGACGCACAACACTGGAATACTCTTCCCATCTATTACTCCCGAAAACTATTCTAACGCGGGATTTCATGAGATAAACAAAATTGAATTCATCGCGACTCCCGATATATCTCGATAATAGATATATTTTATTCAAAAATGATTTCAGCGATAATTGAAGCGATCGATGGACGGCATAGACGGCCCACGTTCTGGACGTTATGGGCCGCACATCACAACTCGATATAATGTCTGCCAATATAAATGCCTTTTATATCGTATCCGAACTCTGTTTGAATCAACTTTTCAGAACAAAGTCATCGCAATCACAGAGAGTTGTGGAAAGTTTTTCTAAAAATGTTTGAGTAATTGATTGGGTTTTCATCGAATGGATTGAATGAATGAAACAATAGTGTGAATTGTGCTCTGAATTGTTGTCAATTGTCTGCATTGATTGATATAACAGTATTGGAGTGAAAAGGGATTCAATCTATTATATTAAACATCGAGCCATTAGTTATGTTAAAGACATACAGCGTTCGGATCACTCACGCGATCATTCAATGGAATCGCATTAATGACAGACAGTCTCTGACTTTTGTCATCGTTTTGGACAAAACTTTTATTTTCTCTGATTATTATTAGAGAATAAGAGAGTGTAAGCGATAAGGCATTAGAATAACAAAACATTTCTCATTTGATTGCAGAAGCAAATAGAGTTCGGGTTATGAGGACGTCGTCGGGGATTGGCTTCTATTGTATTAAGACTTGTATAGACTTATGTTAGCAAATAGAATAAGTTTGTACTCAGAAATGAAACATCAATTGGAGTAGAATTCCCCCGATTCTATCAATTTTGATTAGAGCACTGGCACTGCACTACTGCACCACTGCTAGGACTGCACTGAGTCTGCAGACCAGAGCCAACACTACTGCAAACACACGACTGGCGACTGAGGAGAGGCCGACCTTTGCATGATTGCACTGATCAGCGATGGATCGGTAGTGAGGAGAGTGAGGAAGGGATGGTTTGGATGCTTCGCAAACCTTCGCAAACACAACCAATAAGTATCAGTCACTCAAAGGTTATTCACTTTGGCTTCAGTCCTGAATCTGATGTCTATTACATTTGTGTTTGATTTGTTTTCAATTGTTTTGTTTGCAGTGCAGCCCAACTGAGCACAGGTTTGCTTACCGTTCGGGTCGTGCGAATGGTTGGAAGCGCTGGAACAGGTCGGCCAAGAGTTAAACAAAACAAACATTAACAAAACAAAAAGTGTCTTTGATGTGTGGCCACTCATACACGGCTGATCACTCGTTCGGAGACTATTCGTTGTGTGTGGCGGGTGATCCAGGTCTAGGTCCAGGTGACGGGCACTTGTGGCCGAGTGAGCACCAATCAAGCGGTCGGGAACTGGCATTTAGCCAATAGTGCACTCATGGGTCGACCCTTTTTTTGGCTCAAACAGTGTGTGTGTTATTTGGGATGAAAATAGGATCCGGAGCTGTGATGAGAGGCTCCCAACCGAAGCCCAATCCTGAGAGCAGTGCGAGACCTGAACATTGAAAATGTTGAGTCAATAGCGGAGATGAAGAAAATAAAGCGCTTTAATCGCCAATTGGTTCACATTATGAAGAGTGCAAACTGTGCTGAGTCTCGCAGTATATCATCGAATAATGTGGAACTCAATTCGATGAATGACATCAATAGTGAGGCATAACTTCACAGTCAGACAGTTATAGGAAACAGATATTCAATTCTGACCGACACTCAGAACAGTGGAACAGAGAGCAGAGGAACACTCTCTCCGACTCTTTCGTGTGATATAGCGATCTCTGGATCTGATAGATCTCTGCGCAGTAGTTCCTCACCGCACAAGAAATTACGACACTCTGTGCCAGGACTGTGTCTGACTGAAGACTGGGGAGCTCTACCACAACCAGTGCCGAGACAGAGGAGCGAAGAGCGCAGAGGAGGTCACCGACAAAGTGTGTGCCGAACAGAGAAGCGCTGAACGCTGTGAACGCCAGCGATCGGTGCAGTAGTGCTCGACTCGACTCGACTGACTGCCAGAGATGTGATGTGAAGTCAGACCAATCTGTGTAATGCGAACGGAGTCAGCACTCGCTATATATACCACTGAATGTCACACTAAAGACATGTATTAACGATAAACTAATGCATTGACTCTATTGTACGACAAACGCAATGCACAGTCAACTCTATCTCAACGGTATATCATATCAGACGGACCACAGATGCGGCTCAAAGTGAGTCTCACTCGGAGTGAGATGACTCGCATTCGGGTCTCACAATTCAATGACTGCACCGCATAGCACAACATTTGATTATCAGAGTGTCGAGGTTAAAATCAGAATGCCAGAGGGAGAGTGGAGGAGACCGATAGACCGACACAGACCGAGGGAGAGGGAGAGTGAGACAGATAGCGAGGACAGAATGGTATGAGTGTTGTTGAGTGCCAGTTATGGTTCATTAAAAATAATGATGATTCAGACGATTCAGACGCTTCTGTTTCCCCCAATATTATAATCATAGCGTTTATGAGTCATTTCGGGAGAGGGTGTCGACCGTCGATAGATCACAATAATTTGATACATCCCGACGGACAGACCCGACGCAGACCCACACAGACACAGACACAGATAGAGCACCACATATAGTGCCCAATATTACTGTTGATATGAATTATTAAACAACACGTCTCAGAGAATTTCCAAAGAATTCCGGCTCTGACTCAATAGCAGACAAACTCTGTTTGAAAGAGTTTGGCATTAGTTGCACGACATATACCTAACTCTAATTCGAGACCAGACTCGCTATTCCGCTCACATTCGCATCGAATCGCAATCTTGCTAATTTATTATTTGCCCGATCAACTTCAAAAGACTTGATAGACACAGCCGCCAGCACAGCACAGCGCCAGCACCGGCCACGACCAGGTCTACAATCAGTGACGATCAGTCATATAACACACGTTAATGTGTTAATCATCACCGGCTGGTGCCGACCAGTCCTCGAACTTTAGATAACTCTCAAAACATTTTCAGATAAAATGATTAAATGATTATTAATTCATAATAAATGAGAAAATGATTCACCGATTAGAGGGGAATACCAATTACGCACCGGTTCTTCAATTAAGCCGTCAGAGGCTACACCCCTTTTAATGGCCGATTAGGCGCGTCCAGTGAGCCGTCGACGCCACTGCGGCCCGACAAAGGCCACGACCACCTTGCTTGTTTAGTCTCCCAACTGTTTGCTCCGTTGGTTAATACTTATTTTCAAAAGGCATCGCCAATATATAATTAAGAGTTTAATCAACGTGAGAACAAGCTAATTTAATTTGACTTTCAAATGTGCGAATTATCACCGATGCACTCGACCTAATGGACACAATTGCAAAACAGTTGATCAGTAGCTCCGAGGCCTCTATAAACCGCTAATTACTAATCTCTTATAGCACTTAACGCATACGAACGTCCGATGCGATAGAAGTCCAACGATTAGAAGCGTTGCGACAATAATGGCCTGAAATTTGTCCACTAATGCATCGCTCGATTCGATCGCTGTTTTCAATTACGACAACTGCTCTGCAATTGGCGTTTACACGATCATTGCGGCCGACGATCAAAGCGAATGCAAATTATTATGAATGGGTGTGCAATATGTGGATCATCTATAGCTCTGATTAGATGATCGTCTGGCGACAGAGCAAACGAGCAAACGAGCAAACGAGCTAGATTCAATGATTCAATTGGCCACTAATACATGTAATGGTGAAAAATGGCATAACACAACGGCATTATATTTATAACTCTTGTAATAAACACTACAACTGATTAGAAGAAAGAGTTAGAGTAGGGGCAACTGACTCAACTTGGTCAGATCGATGCGGTGCGTGTGTCGGTCACGTTGAGAGCGGAATTCCTACCGACAAATGCCTGTTCCGACTGATAGGTCAGTCAAACCTAATTAATAGTCTAATACGAGTCGGCTATCACTCGTTGATCGCATTGCACACAGACTTGTGGTCGGGTTTGTGGCGCTTCCGGTGTCACACGCCTTCAGATAATCGATCTCTATTGAAGTCTTCATAATTAATCATCATTGTTCATAATTTTCAGCGCATCCGAACCCCATTTATATATTTAGTTGGAAAGAGTTGTCAAGGTTATAGCTGTCAAGGATTGTGTCTTCTTGTGCCAATCTGGTCGCCGCACAGAATAAAAAGAAAAATTGGGCACAAAGTTCTCCGAAATGGATTCTAGGAAAGAACAATCATTACATTGTGTTGGCGTCATTATCTGCATAATTCTCATCAAATATTGTGGCTATGAATGTATGCTATATTCATATTCGTATAGACAGACGCGAATAAGTTTTGCCCTCTTCTAAGAATTAGTTCCATTAATTCCAGAATTGATGCTCATCTGGAGATCCGGTCTCATGTGAGCGATGCACTCTCTAGTGCACTATCATCTGCAACAAATGCATAGCATATAACATAGACATAACACAACATAACAATGTAAATTCATTATCTGTAATGTCAGTCAATGAATTAAATATATGATTAAACAATTTATTTCATTTGCCTTCGTTAGAGTCAATCCTCTGCGGCAAACATCTGTCTCATTGTCTGTCTCTCGTCTCACTTCGAGACCCACTTCGCGAGCGTTACTCTCTTTGCGATTACAGAGTTACCCTTCTAAATGCATAGCCTATAATTGCATAATTCGCTATTTGCATAAGAAAATGGAGGAACCGTTTTTGGGACCTTTTCTAACCTATGGGACTTAATTGCATATTCTTTATCTGCATATTGCATAAAAATTTCTCAGTCCCGCCAAGCAAATTTGTCATTTATAATTGCATATTTTACCGGATAACTCTAGTATATTCAAAAATTCACCATG
>JAQGBE010000214.1:0-24065 GCA_034698225.1 Scheloribates latipes | reverse complement strand
TGTTAGATATCATATCCGAAGCCTTTTCTTTAACGATTGTCAGTCGGCTTTGATTTGCGGCCAACTCTGCCTCAAACGCCTCGTGTTTCTGCACTTTTGACTCCAAGTTTTGCAAATCTCGATACGACTCGTCCGATGCGATCTTCATTTTGTCTGAACACCAACTCTGGAAGTCCTCCGCGTCTGCCTTCATCTGCTGGTACTCGAGAGCGTCGCTCAGCATTTGTTTGCGCAAAAGAGCCCTTTCTTTGACAGTAATCCTTCGTTCGTTGATTTGCTTGCGTTTGGCGTCAATGCTCTCCGACTCGTAGTGCTGGGCGTCAATCAGTTTCTCCGCCATATCGTTGAACACAATCAGTCTCTCGTCTTGAGCCAGAAGTGTGGCGATAAAGCTGTCGTGTCGTCTGATTAAAGCCTCGACGTCGTCCAAAGTGGTGCCCAAGTCGTCGAACTCGAGGAATGTCAGGTGAGAATTGGTCAGAGTCTCTAATTGGTCGGCCTCCTGGTTGAAGATCATCAGGTCCTTGCACTGCCGCAACCAATTGCTCTTCTCCTGCCAACCTCTGTGGATGGCCTCCTGTTCTTCATCCAGTTGGCTCAGAATCGGGAGCACGTCTTCGTTGGCCATTTGTTTGACCAGTTGTTTGCCCAGAAGACGCAAGTCGTTGAACTCGTCGCTGTGAGCCATCAACTCTGTGCCCAAGTCTTCGTGTTTCTCAATCAGCTGCTCCACTGTCGCCACATCTGTGGCAACATTCGAGTCATCGCCGTTCAGAGATTGCTTCACACCTCTGACCCAATTGAAGAGGTCGTCGGCTGAGTTCTTCAGCACTTGAAGGCCAAGTGATTCGTCCAATTTGGCGCGCCTTTCGTTAGCCTTTTCCTTCACGCGCTCCCAAATCTCGGCCAACTCGTGCTGGCGAGCGGTCACGTGCTGTCTCTCCGCCGGGTAGGAAGACTTGACAGAGTCGGCTAACATATTAACTTTGTTGAACTTCTCCTCGACGGGAGCCAACTCTCGCTCGATGTTGTCGTGTCTTCGGTGCAACGCCTGCACAGTCTTCAGGTCTTTGCCGAAGTCGCCCTCGACCTCGATTTTGTCCAACTTCTCGAGCATCCATTCGGCGGTTTCGTCGCACGTGTTGTTAAACATCTCAACTGTGGTCAGTCCCTCGACATTCTTACCCAATTCAGTCATCAATCGATTCAATTTCTCCCACTTCTTGTGGATTTGGTTCTGTCTCTGTTTGATGGCCGCCGAGTAGTGCTGAGCCCTTCCGGCTGTGAACTCGTCGGCCATTTTGTCGATGTCGTCGAGTCGCGACCGATTGGCCGACAGTTCGGTTATGAAGTTCTCGAACTTCTTCCTCAACTTCTCGATCGGGTCCGTCAGTCCGTTCTGCTGTTTGGTCTGCTGCTGATAGTTGTCTATCGTTTCGTTCATTGCCTTCTCTGTCTCATTAATCCAGGTCTCGAAGCCATCGCACTCTCGATTGAATCTGAAGAGTTGGATCGCATCCTCCAAATACTGTCTCCTGATTTTGCACGACTCAATCAGCTCATCAAAAGCCGAGTTTATGTTTTTCTTGCGCTGTTCGACACTCTCGGCGTCGCATATGATTGAAAGCCTTCGTTTGCTATTTCTTTTGCTCACTTTCTTAGTCTTTCTGTTCACCGGTTTCTTCACTCTTTGTTTTTCCCAAACTTTAATCGGCTTTTTCACTAACTTTTTGACAACTTTTGGCTCCACTTCTCGGACATAGTTGGCCGGAACGAAGCCATCCCTTCTGTCCCTATCTTTGCGGACACTCCACCAGTCATTGTTGGTCTTTTGGAGAAGAATCAGATTCTCTCCTTTGACGACCGCGAAGTTGTCCTGACCAGAGAACGGGTAGAGAGCCATCACTTGCGGGATTCGGATCTCTTCGACCACGTCCTGAACCACCTCTTTTTCAACCAACTCTTCGACCCACTCTTCGGTGCCATTCATTTCCTCCATATCTCCGGCACCGGCAGCGGTCGCAGCAGAGAAGGCATCGCCGCATATCATGAATAGCGAAGCGATGCCTGATTTGAGCATTTTGTCCGACTGTGTGTTCAGGCGTTTGATGTCGTTCTCATAGGCACTGATCTCACTCTCCAGACGCGAATGTCTCTGAAGCAGTGCCAGAGCGCTGGTCTCGTCTTTGCCGTAGTCTTCAGAGGTGGCCAATTGCATCTTCTCTTTCATCCAGGACTCGGTCTCATTGGCGTCGGCGTGATATTGGAAGGCTTCGATCGCATCAGACAACTGACGGCTCTTCTGCAGAGCTAAGTCCTGCAGTCGGTCCCACTGTGCGGTCAGACTATCCATTCTGGCTTTGATGTCAGCGCTCTCCGGGTGTTTGTCATCGATCAGTTTGTTTCCGCTGTCGTATACCTTCTTCAGACGGTTTTTATGAGCTTTGATCTCAGTCTCCAAAACGCTGTGCTTTTGTTGCAATGATATCACTCCCAACAGGTCTTTGGAGGGCAGAATCGCCTGACAAATGCGCTGCCTTTCAGATAGAGTCGCCTCTTCTTCCTCGACGTCCTGAACGAACTGATAGTAGGATCGCGTCTCTTCTAATTTCAATCTCTTGAGTTTCGCCAACTCTTTGAGTTTATCGTATTCGTTGTTCAGTGCATCCAATCCTTTGGCCAGAAGTGGCGCTTCTTTGATGATTAGCTGCATTGCTTCGGATTTGTCCTCATTCTTCATAAGGTTCTTCGATATATTGTTAAGCTTTCTGATGGTCTCACCCTGGGCTGCGATGTGGGCCTCCAACAGGTTGTGCCGTTGTATCAGGTCTTCGACGGCCAGCAGATGTTGGACCGAAACATTTGCATCGGAGGACAGAGTTTTCTCCATTTCTTTGATCTCAGTTCTGATTGTATCGACTTCTCTGAGAGACGACATCAGACTGGAAGCTGCGTTCAAGTTGTTCTGGTGCTGCTTTAGAAGCTCTAGAAGTTGCTGCCACTGGTATGTGATTTGTTCTTCTCTATCTTTGATCTTGTCTTTGCTGTGGTAGTTGCCATCAATCAATTCCTGTGCCATCACTGCCAAGCCTTTGAACCGTTCAGTTCGGGCTAAGATGTCGGCACTAATGGCTTCATGTTTTTTGAGGGTCGCCTCGACTTGTGTTAAGTTACTGCCATATCGGGGGTCACTCAGCACTTGAATCATCTCTTTGAGGTATCCCTCTCTTAAGACACTCTTCCGTTCGAAACTGAACGCAAGATTTTCGAGTTTCTCTAATCTCAAGAACTCTTCTCTCAAAGCGACTTCTCTTTTGTATTCGGCCTTTTCTAGTGCTGTCCACCACTTCTCGATGTCCTGAACTAGTTTGCCGTCGGGCGGACAGTACAAGGGTTGGCCCAAAGACTTCATTTTGGTCTGAATATTGAACAAAAGGACCTCGATTTCAGACCTCTCCTTATATTTCGGCGGTTTCTCAACCGTTCGGTAATCTTTGAAATTCAAAAACTGCCTTTGAATGCCTTCTAAACTATTGGGAAGAGTTCTGTCGTCGAGTTCAATGATTTTCATTTGAATCCAATTCAACAAATTAGTGGTAAATAATTCATAGTTGAGTTGACTTCTGTCGCAATCGATGAGCTGAGCGATGATATTAGCGATTCTTCGGCCGCCTTTCATTTCACTGTTCATTTTGGCGAACGTGTGGTAATAGGAGGAGACGTAAGTCATGACCGACTTCTCGTCCGGTTTGGCGGTGTCCACGTCTTCGGCGTCCAACAGCTTAGAGACGCCTAAGTCTTTCTGCGCGACATCGAAGGCGTTGTTGAGGGACTCGATGTGATTGTGAGGGTTAAGAGCGTTGTAGTTGATTAGGTCGGGTCTGTGGGCGTGAATCAGGGCGTTGAAGGCCATGCCTGACCTCCAGCTTTGCGTGAAGTCCCGCACTTCGACGTAAGGATAGCCCGCAGTCTTTCTTTGGCACCATAGCAGTAGGGCTTCTTTGGCATGCTTCTTCTCGGAGCTCTCCTCGTCCACCTGGATCTCGATGTCCTGGATTTGGAACCGCAGTATTATTGTCCACAAAAGACCCAAAATTAGTCGCTTATTGCCGTCGACTATGTCTTCGGCGCCGATACTCTCCAATCGGACCTAAAGTGGCAAAAGAGTCGGAATGCGAACAACCCTTTCGGAGATGTGGTAATCGCGCCTACCTTTGTGTGAAGGAATGCTAAACTCTTGTTAACATTTTCAATCTTGTGAACTCTCATTTTGCCATTATTTGGTTTTCCAAGTTTCTCTCCACTTATTATCTCTAAGAGTTTTAATAGTTTTTTGCCGTCCGATAAATCGGTGAATATGTCGTCGACCTCGAGTCGGGCCTATAGTTCAAAGAGTGTCAGATAAGTTCGTTAATTTGATAATTCAATCAATTAAGCATGGTCACTAGTTAGCGAGATTAACTATCTTGTTAAGAGTGACAAATCAGTGACATAGGAGTGTAGACCGGTTTAGCTCATCAAGAGTTAGGTTCATTTGAGACCATTTGTTTGCGATCTCTGTTCAGACAAATTGTTATTTAATATCTCTCGATATCTCTCAAGTCTTCACAACTATTCCGAGTATTTAGTGTTTCGATAAAATTATTAATCAAATAATTAAACCAAAGTTTTATTTATTTAAAAACTAGTCACTCAATCTATGATATTTGAGCCCAAATTAAGCTCAAGGCCATCCAAGTCAAGTGGCCGCTCGAGTGTGCTAGATCAGTCAGATCCAGCAGATTGTTTAATCGGGTTTAATTGGGCCCAATTCGCCAAAATTGGCGACATATCAACTCATTTATACCGCTTATAATACATTAAAATTTCTTTTTTAAAGTGTGAGAACTCTTCTGAAAGGCTGTCAAATCAGGAAATAAATTATGGAAATGAAAAGACAAAAAACAGTTTCCGACGACTCACTGATAGCTATACATACGAAGACATTTAACATTAAACAGTTTTGTCCGAAAGACTTATTCATAATTTGTTTTTATTCTTTTTGAGCCCTTTTCTGAATTGAGATTTCAATTAAAGAGATCTGTTATTGAGATCGGACTCGGATTGTAATTCATTGGGCGATGATTTGAAACTAGTTTAAGGCGAGACTGAAATACACTATTTTTGTGCACCGGTTTCCACCCCTTTATTATCGAGAATCTTATGAATTATTCCCAACTAATTATCTGCCATTATATTCATAGTGTGAGTCCACTGATGAATGATTGGCACTTCTGCTCGCGTCGGCTCTACGTTTCACAAACGGCTGGATTCTTGTCTATTGTAACGGTTTGGCACAATAGACGAGACGCCTGTTTGCTCAAGGAAACTTATCTATTTGCGTAGTTATGGCAAACATGTCCATGTTATCATGTCATAATTAAAAAATGCTTATATCTCACAACTTATGAGCCAAGAATTCATGAACTTTTCAAATGAGCATATCGTCTCTCATACTGTATTGTTTTCATACCTATAGCTTAGGTATAAGACTATAGGAAAATATTGTTTTAACTGATCTCTAGTTTAGATTAATTTATTGCAACCAATGTTCGTTAAATGACATTTGGCTGATATGTCCGCTGATAGTAGTCCCGACAGACCAACAACTTTGCCGACAATTGTGTAAATATCATCAAAAACTAAATCTATGATAAATCGAGTATTTGTTCCCTTAAAACAATATATAAAGCAATCAAAGCTCTGAAATGCCTAACAATTAACGGATGACTCGTCGGGTGCCATACGTTGGGCACAACTTTGCAATTCCAGTGTTGACTCAAATTCTGTGTAACTCTGAGACAATCGAAATACTTCTAAGATTACAATCAATTATTGCAAGCATTCAACGGGAAAATTCAAGGAAAGCATTCAAACGAATACACAATTTTCAGATAATTTACGAGTTATTGAACGGAAACAATCGAAATGTGGTATACCTTCTGGAGAAAAGAGTTCATCCATTTGGTGAATGTCTTCTTCTGGATGTGAAGTCTCTCCTCTTGGAGTGCCTTAATGCGGCCGAACTCGAACTTATAGCTGTCCTCTCGTTGGGTCATTTCGCTTGAATGTGCTCGACAGTGTCGGATTGTAGTATTGGAGTCAACGCTAATAGTAATAATGAAACAAATCTTATCTCTCGATAATATTATTTCGTTAATTAACGCTATAATAAAACACAGATTTTGCCACCAATAAAGAGGCGTAAACTGTGCGACGGGTCAGTTGAACAATAGGTTCACACAGTTTAGAGATAACTAGTAAATGGCCATCGGATCGGCATTCGGTGACGTGAGGCCAACAACTCGCCAACTATTAGGCGGCAAACTTTGCACTCTCTTGTTATTTTGTTATTGGGTCACCTTGTTAGTGGTCTACCTTGCTACCCTGCTGGATTGGCGCAGTGCTGGCGTTTGAACAGAAGGCGGGACGGCCTCACAGGAACGGTAACTGAGGCGCCGAGTGTTGGCATTTGGATTGTTATGGACTAACTTTGGGGAACGTGACGTTCACTACGAGTATAATAGGCGGCAATTAAATGGCATCGTCTCCGGTCGTGACCCCGAATATTAATTAGCCGAGAGTGGCCTCAATCGCAACGCATCCCATTGTGTGGGCCAATGTCAGCGCCGCACACATCTGACCACCTGTTTGCGCCGATGGCCATTCACTGGCCAACTGTCACTGGCGATGTAGCGCCGATGTAGCTTGCACACTTGCACAGTACACCTGCACACGTAGCAGCACTCACCTGGATCAGTTGCTGGAAGAGGTCAATGTTGCGGTGGGGCGACACTCATCGGGTGGCAAGTGCTGGTCGGCAGTGGCGCGAGTGGCCGGTCAGCAGTGGAATCGGTGTCAGTGAGTGGAATGGCTGTTCTGGAATGGCTCGGAGCTAAACATTCTTCACATGTCTTGTCTAGTGAAGGCACGCCAGGCGACTGACTGACTGCACACTAGTGAGTGTACTCTACTGTAGTCAACACAACACTGACAGAGGAGAGCAATACTGGCAGTGCAGCCAACAGTGGCCAACACTGCCGCCAATGGGCGCCACGTTATTACTGGCGCTCTCACTCACAGGCAAACAGCGGGCAGTGCTTTGGCTGCCGCCGACACACACACGACGTCCGCATTGACACTGGCTTTGGCACCCGACCCGACCCCTCCTCACACTCGCACACCGATCACAAGTGTATTCACTGTAACCGAGGAATGTTCGGAATTTTATCAATTCGTTCAGACAATTGAGAGATTAAAGTAAAATAAATATTTTATTTGTTAATTAAGTTTGTTTGTGATTTGTATTAAAAATATAAATTTAAAAATAAGTTTAGTAATCGTTGGGCTTTGAAAAATGTTTTGAGTAATCAGTCGTTTGATATTCAATGAGTTAACTGTTTGCCAACGAGTGTTCAAAAATAGGGAACGACTGACACTTAAAACGATAATTCATTGCAATAATTAACTAAAAGAACAATTCAATCGATTCATTCGCATATGATTTAACACTAAAGCGCTGATCGCCAGACATCACATCAAACTTTAGTTGACCTTAAGAGCAGACAACTTCTAACTTGTAACAAATCAATTGAACCTAATATTCAACGATAAGACTCGAATAACAAGATCGACATTAACAAGATTACAATACATGTATAACAATATAATTTGTTGAGAGATTGCAAATATAAGTTTTAAACTAAATTAAAACTAATATAACATTTGGTTCCATAGAATAAAATGCGCTAAAAGTGAGTCCAAACAAGTGTTCAATGAAGGAATCTGATGGACATCTTCTCCTCGACGTCGGTTCGCTCCAGAGTTTTGCAGAACTCCTCGAAAGTGATGCATTGGTCGCCGTCTTTGTCGGCCTCCATAATAGTCCGGTCGGCGATGTTAGACAACTGTTCGGTCGATATGTTGGAGCCGACCATCATATGGAGCACTGCCAGCAACTCCTCCCTCGATATCTTCTGGTCGTCATCCAAGTCATACATCTTGAATGCGAACCTCAACTTGTCTTCTCTTGAGTTCAATTTCGTGTCCCGATTCTTCTTAATCGGTCGGAAGCGCGACAACACTCGCATGAATTGCTTGAAATTGATCCGTTCGTCGTTGGAATCGCTTTCGGCGAAGAATGCCTGAACAATACGATCGCCCAATGGGTTGATCGCCAGCTCTGGGATGCGGAGGAAGTCCTCTCTGGAGAGGGTTCCGTTGTCTCCTTTGTCCAGACTTGTGAACCGACTGTAGAGCCGCTCGATTTGCGACGGACTGACTGTTAAATGACATTAAATGACATTATCAGTGAAACCATTGTTTCGCTGCTATTGTCTCACATCCGGTCTCCCCTTGAATGGCGACGATCTCTTCGTTTTGGAGCATAAGTGAAGACTTGTTGCCCATTGTGGCTCCGATTGGTGGCCCAAACAAACTATTGACACAAAGGGTAAGCAAATGTGTGTTAAGTCCGAGCAAACGAGCCAACAGTGAACAGTCGACTGGACTAAAGTGAAGTACAGAAGCACTGAATTAGTGAATCAGTGATTGTCTGAATGTACGCAACGACTGACTGATTGAGACTCAAATCAGAGCCAATCGTTTGAATCGCTTTCAATAACATATGGTTTGGCTCTCAGTTCAAAACATTGAAAGCATCGATACATTAGTGAGTCTGTGGGTCCGACTCCGACCCTAACCTAGTTTGAGATCATTGATAAACGCAATTAAATTCATTATTGTTTTCAAATTATATTACTAAAGAAAAGGAGTTGTCCTGCTAAGAAAAAAAGTTAATTAAAACAGGATACTATTGCATAACCATTTAGAATGACCAATAGCGATTTGATTAAAATTAATAAAATTGTTGACAATTGTAAAGCAAATAGAGCAAGAACACTCATTACTGTCGTAATAAGTTGTCATAACTATTGAAGCTAATTTAAAAATTCGGGCGACACTGTGCATCATAAATACATGGTGTGATTGTGTTGAGAATTGGCTAGTCAAATTTTGTTTTAGGAATTAAACATCGGATTTTGAGTCTATTGCCCACGAGTTCCCTCGATTTCTTTCTTGAATCACAATACTTCTTGAGTGCTGTTTCTTATAGAATTTAGAAATCGAGGGAACTCGTGGGGAACATCGAATGGCCCCCATAGGCTTATAATGGGCTTAGACCTTGATAGGCCACAATGCGCACCCTTTTCATAGCCTATAGACAGGGTTCGACAAGGGGGATCAGACATTTAGGTACCCTGCATCATGTTCATTCATATGAACTTTTAAGTTCACCATTTCACTACAATCATTCATACTAATTATCTGATACCTTGATATCATTTAAAATAGATATCCAGGTATTGGCTATTCATTCCACGGTTTTGATGCCCTAGATTATTCAATATTAGCATGCTCAATCTATTGAGATCAGTCTCGGGTCCATTCAATTGGACATGCAATGAGAGCCTGGTTGTCAGCCATCAAAACTCAGGGGGGATTTTTCGAGATTTTCCGAACCAGGGGGATTTTTGGACTGACCCCCCCGTGGGCATCCCTGGTCTGTATACTATGCATTGGCAAGAGCTGTTGATTTCTGCAAGAGAGTTCGGTAGGTGTTCATTAACAAGTTGAAATGTAGCGCTCACTGGCAGTGTCTAGTTTCGATGAACGAAAAATAATTACAGTGCTACCTCGATTCTAGCTAATTCATCATGATCGAAAAATATTAGACCAGAATCGAATTTGGCCAGAATCGAGAATGAGCTTAATTGAGCTATTCATTAACTATATGACATTATTGTGGGTCCAGTTCAATTGACCGAATTTGAATTGACCGAATTTGAATTGACCGAAATTTGAATTGACCGAATTTGAATTGACCGAAATTCGAATTGACCGAAATTTGAATTGACCGAAAAACTTAATTTAGTTTAAATTATGTTTAGAATCGATAAATTAATCTTACCAAACTAAAATCAAGAGAATTATTATCTCAGCTCACCAAACTAATTTCTAAAAATTATTTTTCAATTAATTTTGATTCTATATTTAATTTAAA
Organism: Scheloribates latipes; assembly: GCA_034698225.1. Lineage (NCBI taxonomy): Eukaryota > Metazoa > Arthropoda > Arachnida > Sarcoptiformes > Scheloribatidae > Scheloribates > Scheloribates pallidulus. The sequence goes on along the minus strand of JAQGBE010000214.1, from coordinate 13,963 downwards.
CTAAATCAAGTTTTTCGGTCAATTCAAATTCGGTCAATTCAAATTTCGGTCAATTCAAATTCGGTCAATTCAAATTTCGGCCAATTCAAATTCGGTCAATTCAAATTCGGTAAATTGGATGCGGACCCATTATTGTACAATATTTCAGCTTATAACATGATATTCTAATCACAGGCATGACAAATAAGACATGGTTAAACCAAATTAATTTCAATTTCCATAAATTTGATCCTAATTATGGAAAAATTGAGTCTTAGCATTTTAAAATTAGTTATAGTTTTCTAGAGTTTACAGTCTCAATCAGTAGATTACTTTTCAACAGTCTTTTGAAATGAAATCTAAATCAACTGAAATTCTGTCTTCAGTCACGTCATATAGTTTGCCATCAATAATGGCAAACACATTGAAATTGTGGGATCATTAGCTACAATCGAGGTACAGACAAAGCTATGTGTGCACTGAAAATCATTAGCCAGAATCGAATTTTGGCCGGAATCGAATTCGCCCAAATCGAGGTAGTTTAGCATTAGAGCTCCCATAAAAGCTGCCGGGGATTTCAAAATTGTTAGCCACAATCGAAATTCGCCCTAATCCAAGTGACTACAATCGAGGTAACACTGTACATGGCATTTTATCTATAGATCGTATTAACTAAGATTGTATTACAGTCAATTCTTTATATCCGCACATAGTTGAGGCAAGGATTTTTGCCATGTGCACAAATCTTACGTTCACGCTATCGATATTCTGTGTAATGTATTGAGATGAAAATCATTGTTATGAACCAAACTAACCAACCAAGGGTGATTCAATACAATTGTTGGTAGGTGACTTGATCATGCCCAAGTATTCGAAAGATATGCTGGCAATGAAACTGGTATCATTTGAATGCGTTCATAAGACGAGATGCCACAATTGAACATGATAACATGAACATGAGCAGCTATATCATGTTAAATGATCCCTATAGAGTCTATGCTATAGACAGGCATTCCCAATGTGTGTGTTTGGGCCTCATTCCCAGTGATAAGTCTTATCGGCGATCACTGATAACCATTGGCTGATTATTGGCAGCCAAACGCCAATAGCGATAAGTTTGTGAGTAAAATCCGATTTATGCGTGTATTTAGATTTGCGAATCAGTGCTAATTGTCTACTAGTATTGGTTGCAATAGCAATATTCACACTGCTCAACTTGTCTCACCTTGCTTCACCTTCTCCTCGCTGCGATAGACTCGCAGTTGTGAGCGAGGCGTGAAAGTCGTTATCTGTCGAGGACTGGTATCGCACGCCAACCGAAACCAATCTAACCATTAACTCAAATCTTGTTTACTATAGATTCGAACATTGATATTGAGTTTCCGAAGATTCCGATCTTTCTTTTGATTAGATTTCAAAACATCTTTTCTCAAAGTCGATCGCATTTTCACCCATTGGTAGACAAACAGAACAAAACCAAACTTAGTATAAGTAAAGTCTAAGACCGGTCACTGCCTAATGAGAGTACAGTCAGGCCTCTGGTCGTCGAGAGGTGTCCACTCAAGGCTGACCTCAAGGCTAACACTTAGCGAGTGATCCGATTTGTGCTCCGATTGGCGCCAATGTTTGCTTTGCTGTGCTTTCAGTGCTAAATCTGAAAACGCGTGAAAACTGTAAGTGAAAAGTCAACTCTCGTTCGCTCGAAGTATGACTTGCAGTGAAACGTTTGGCAAATCGTCTGACTTTTGTCTTGAAGTTGATTTCTCGTGAGACCAGTTGTGACCAAACAGACGCCCAATGGGCCGAAGATTGCAAAAGTCGGCTGACATTCCGGTCAGCAATTTCGAGACCATCGCCGAGAGGACCAAATCTACAAACAGGCGACAGTCAAGACCTCCTCAAAGGTTCAACGAAGAGTTTGAGTATTTCCCGAAGACTGCCATCAAAAGGGAGAAGGTACACCAATGGCCAGAGCCGACCGCCGATGGTCTTCACGGGAAGCGGCCTCGCGGCAGACCCCGGACAGTGAAGCGCGAACCGAAAAGGGAGCCAAACGAGAAGACCAATCCGTATCAAGTGATGGCCACTCATGTGTTGGGCACTTCGACCCCGAAGCCAATCTTCAACACTATTCTAATGAGCGAAAGAGCCCGACAGCCGATGATCGGACCCATCACTCAACTGATGTCGAGTCCTCCCAAACTGATACCAATGATCGATATGACAAACGAAGTGAACGAATCCAGTGATGGAATGCCTCCAACTCTTCAGCCCATCGAACCGGCGCTCGAAAACAAAGTGCGGCCAAAGAAACAATGGGTCGAAACCAATGACATCACTAATACATTGAGAGTAAAGTCTTGCGATTCGTCGGAAAACCGATTGAATGGCAGAGAAGTTGAGTTCATTCGACTGAAGAAAGCTCTGACAGATGTGCAGAAGAGGTATGAGTCGGCGATCAATGAGCTGAGACAACAGAGAGTGATCAACCAAAACATGAGGGAAGAGCTCGAGAGAGTGACCGCCGAAGCCAAACGATGCCAACGCGAGAGCCATACCCTGAAGAAGAAGCTATTAGAAGAAGCGAATGCTCGCGAGAGAGACATAGAGAGCGTGAAAGGCAAGCACTGGTGCACTGTCTGTCTCCAAGAAGCCAAATACTACTGCTGTTGGACCGGCTCCTACTGCTCGACCAGATGCCAGAACACTCACTGGGAAAGAGAACACCAGAACAACTGTCGCCGAAGCAGAAACTGAGTCCAATTCAGCCGTTAGTTTGAGATATGACTGCATTTCGTTATTTCGTCACTCATTTCATTCGCTATAATATAAGTCATCCACAAAACCGAGAAATTATTCAAAGATTGCACAGAATTTGATACATATTTAATATTTATGACAAACCAAAGTTGTTTATAATTAGTTTCCAAATACAGAACGTGTAAAAAGTGCTCACTTTTTGCCTTTGACTGAACTCAAGTTGGAGGCCGTTATCTTAATTTTTGCCGGTATATTCTTCGAGATGTCCTGGTCTTTGACGGCTTTCAGTAGATCGCGTTCCCTATCAGTGATACTCTTCTCCTTCAAGAAGAGGTTGAGCGCTGTTTTGGCCGCTTTTCCCCGTCGGTTACTTCCGGGCAATACTTTGACTTTGTATTTGTAGCCATTGATTGCCGAATAGGGACCGCAAACGGGAATCGCGAACAACAGGTTGTCATCACTTTGCGGACAACCTGTCAGAGAGTCAATCACTTTGACGTCGTCCGACTGGCCGGCGGTCGCTTCGTCTTCCTGGTCGTTGTCATCGTCTTGTGGTTCACTTTTTGTCGCATTGTCTTCGCTTTGTTTTTGGATCTGTTGTTTGTCGAGCCGTTCGGACGACTCGTTTATCTCATTCTTCAACTCATTTTTTGCGTTCGCTTTATGTTCGATGGTTTCACTCGATTGAGTTGACCTGAGCTGAGGCTCCGGTTCACTCTTGGTCTGGTTGTGACCCAATATAGCCATTCTGAGCTGCCTTTCCTCTTCATCTTGGTCTTTGTATTTCTCTTTCATCTTCTTCAGCTTCGACTTCTGTCCTCTTTTGGGCTGAATTTGTTTATCATTTTGCAAACTCTTCTCGTTTTTCTGGTTATAGTTTTCTGTCTTTTTATTTGGGTTTTGGTTCTTCTGTTTATTCGTTTTCTGCATTTGTTTGATTCGGGGCTCTTTAGAGCGAACTATTGTCACACTTTCTTCGTTATTCTCGTCCAAACCAATTGGATTCGGCTCTTCATTGGCGTCCACTTCTAATTTGGGTTTTGTATCCGGAAACCGAATCTCATCTTCAGGTTCGGACTCACTTTCACATACAATCTCTTCTTCTATAGCCGACTCTTCTTCTGCAGCCGAAGACATTGGTTCGGACTCTAATGTAATGGTTTTCTTTCTTTCATTGCGATGTCGTTCAGTGCTTTCGTCGTCCAGTTTGAAGGCGAAGCCGAAGCCCATAACGAGATGACTGAGTGGCAAATAGTTCTTCTTTCCTCTGATCATAAACGAGCCGACCGTCAGATACTCTCCGGTGGGCGCCGTCTTCGACACTTGGTTGGGGTGAACCCAGAAAGCACTGGTCACTGTTTTCGAGTCCCAGGCGGCGCTGTAACAGATGGCCATATCTCCGGCCTCGCTCAGGGTCTTGGGCGGAATGGGTTGCGTCGGATTGCTATTCTTGATCACCACTGAAGTGGCGCCGTGAATGTCCGCGTGGACATAGAGGTCGTGCGGCTTCATATAGCGCTTTACTATCAGTTCGTTCTGTTGAGCGTCTCTGCCGGCGATCACAATGTAATTGTCGGAACTGATGAACCACAAGAACTTTTCAAACCACAACACTTTTCTGGCTTTGGTTATACTTGTTTTGACCGCCACTTCTTTGAGTGTTTGCATCGCTTTTCGTTCAGCATTTTTGAACGCTTTGGCAGAACTCTCGATAGTCTTCTGCTCTTTTTTGGCCGCAGTCTTCTTCTTGTCGTAGTATTTGCGGGCGTTGGCGAAGGCAGACAAACCGATGTCAATGTCCAGAAGCGTCGGCGCATTGGTCTCGTCGTAGGGATCGTTCAGTTTCATTGTGAACATATTCTTATCCAATTTGATTCCAGTGATCCGATTGGCGATCGGGTCGTCTTCTGCCTTCGCGTCGTCTATCAATTCGCTGATCTCTTTCCAAGAGTACTGATTGGCGATCGCACTCCGCAACACAAGCAGAGCCTTCTCGACGATATCGCTATTGTTCTCAATCAGATTCGCTCTGCGAATGTCTTCTTCTTGCACTTTATTCAGCTCTTCCAATCTCTTTTGATGGTCTGCCTTAACCTTTTCCAACTTCTTTATCGCTTGCTTTTCCTGATTCAGAGCTTTCGCGTCAATCTTTTGGCTCTCAATGCTCGAGAAGAATAGGTCAACGGCTTTGTCGAACGATTCCGTCTCTTTATATCCCTGTTTTGTGTCTTTACTCTCTTTGAATTGGTTCATCAGAATCGGGTGAAACTCAAGATAAGACACAACAGAAGCGTTCGGCTCTCCAATTCGTTTCTCTTCTTTCTGAATAATATAACCGACGGAAGAATTGCTGATATTTTTGATGATATTTTGGCACAAATTCAAAGCGCTTTCAATTTTGTCCAAATCTAAATCACTTTTCTTTAGTTTGAAAGGTAATCCCAATTGGATTAAAGAGTGTTCAATCAGAGGCGCCCCATATATCACATAGGGGTTCAATAGCTTCTTCAAGTTTTCGCCATCTTTGGCCTTTTCAAAGATATCTTTGAGACCACTCCTATCCAAGAGCTTATAGTCATCCCAAGTCTTGGCCGCTTCGATCCGATACCTCTCTTTAACAACAAGTTTCACGTCTTCATCGGATCCCAACTTTCGAGGCCGAAGAATATTGAGAATAATATATTGGTAGTCAGTGATGACAATATTTCCTCTGTCGTAGAGCTCAAGAATCACATGATATGAGGCCTCGTTTGAGCCGAACTTGAGGTCAACCACCCGATCGACGCCCAACTGAGCGATCGATTCGAGTCGTTTGTTCTTAAGATGTTTCCTCAACTTCATTGTGAACCCGTTAGGAGTGTTGCTCTTCGGCCAATCATATTCGGTCGAGTGGACACGAATTCCCGACTCAATCAGAAGCATTTGTTTCACCGATTCTTCAGTTTGCGACTGATTCGCCGTTTTTGTGAACTTAAATAAATATGTTTTGTTATCCACGTCATAGACCTGATTGACCCGCATTCCGGCCAACGATCGGTTCAGTTCGCCGCAGATGGCCGTTATGTCCAGAGTGGAGAACCGGGTCTTCATTGCGAGCGACGATGTCTTCACTTGTTGTGCACTGTTTTGGTTTTGGTCTGTCGTCAGCACAACGATCGCAGCTCTGCTTCACTGCACGCGAGGGAAGCACTCACTCAGTCAGTCAGTCAGTCACTCACTCGCTGTCGACTGTGTCTGCACTGCAGTGCTCTTTACTCGACTCGACTCGACTCGAGTGCACTCCAGTCAGTGGAGTCCAGTGGAGCGATGCGTTTGTAGACTACCTGTACAGTAGTGTACGGGTCAGTTGAGGCTATTTATTTTCTCTACTGTATTAGCTATTTGCACATCAATTGGCTGAACCAAATTCGGGACAATGCTATTCTATGCAAGCTAAACGCAGCATGGCAATTGGCAATTGTTCAATCAATTAGCCTAAACCAACCCATTGGAGTAATATTATGTTAACTGGATACTTCCTAAATTTTTGCTGAAATGTTAGAAGATTTGGCTAATTTGATATAAAGGAGTTGTCCTGGTTAGATAAAAATTTAATTAAAACAGGATATAATTGCATAGCCATTTAGAGTGACCAATAGCGAGATTGTATAAAATAATAAAACTGTTGAAAATTGTGAAGGAAATAGAGCAAGAGCACTCATTACTGTCGTAGTAAGTTGTCATAACTTTTGAATGACTTATGTTAATTTAAAAATTCTTTCGTAATATTGTTCAGGGCGACACTCTGCATCATAAATAAATGGTGATATGTGATTGTGTTGAGAATTGGCTAGTCAAATGTTGTTTTAGGAATTAAACAACAAATTTTTGTGTATTGCCCCACGAGTTCCCTCGATTTCTAAATTTTATAAGTAACAGCACTTAAGAAGTATTGTGATTCAAGAAAGAAATCGAGAGAACTTGTTTTAATTAACTTTTTTCTTACCAGGACAACTCCTTTTGTTTTTGTATGGTGAATGACTATAATTGCACAATTCATAAATGCACACAAGTATAATGCTGGTCCTAACTGGTCCTAACTTGGTCCATTTATAAAATGTTGACTGTATATCAAAGTGTTGTTCGACACTATTGCCAGACTGGAGTGAAGCCAAACCAATGATTAGTCTAGTTAAGCCAACCGTGAATTGAATTGAATTGAATTGAACTTGCTCTGATTAGGATTAGCAATTGCCAAATGCGATTAAGATTTGTGGATTGCAGTCAAATCAAAATGAAGTAATGTTACAAAAACATAATATTGACGTAAAACATAATGATTGTTAATTGCGATCATATAAATAATTTTAATGTTTTGTTTAATATTTTGTTCGTTAAATATGTCTAAAATAGACTATACATTTACAGTTATGTACTCATAATCCTATTAGTTATACAAATGTTGAGAAGAGAGATGTATTAAATGATGAGTATTATAATCAAAGTTATTTTGTTATATTTGGTTATATTTGGCAAAAAACAGAACACTTGACATAAGGCCAGGTCTGTAATGAAAGTCGGAAATACTGTGAAATTCTGATCGACGATAGCTATCATTGTCTCATCAGAAGTGTCGACAAAAGCAAGAATCGACTGAAACAGCACTTAAAACAAAGAGCTTTCTGTATGTAATGTCACGACTCGTGAGTTATTTGTTACGAATGGCAAACAAATTGCAATTTTGTAATTTGAGACATTCATAGCCTATTGAGTGGAAGCCAAAAGTCAAATACCGAGCGTATAATTCAAGTCCATTAATACGACTATTAATAGACTCGGTTAAGCACTGATTCCGATCATCACAATTGGGTTCACTCTCTCCGCCAGCGCTCAGAACCACCGGTGGATTGGAGTTGTCGTCTGTTGAGACACTTGATTCACCAAATAAGTGATCTATCAATTGGTTGAGCGGAGGCTTATGCGAGTGAATGGCACTCGGGATCGACACTAACACCCCCTCCAAGTGTTGGCCACTTTGGCACTGATTCGAAGCAATAATCAAGTATTCAAGACTACCCCGAAGTTTACAACTTTCGCCTTTGGTTGTGATCTTATGCCAGAGCAAGAGGTGAGTTAACTTGCAATTCAGATTCGGTAGCATTTGGTTTATAACAAAGTCTTTCTCTTTATGTGTACTCCAAATGCAAATTCGTGTATTGATATGCTTTGGAAACAGTTTGAGCAAAGAATCTAAACATCGAGTCATTTGCAAAATGTTTTGGTTGTCTTCTGTTTGATAGGATCGCTTCCGTTTGACCGACTTGTTAGCCCAGGGCGGGTCCATCACCACCAAGAAGTTGTCGCTCACTTGCAATTGCGACCGCTTGTAGTGGTCGGTCAGCACTCGGAGTCCGTGCATTACATCGCAACACATTAGCGAACACTTTGCGGGTATAATAAAGTCATTGAAGACGAGCGAAGAGTCGTTTTGATTGCATAAAAGTTTGTTTGAATAGTCGGTTAAGTCATTACTCGTGATTCCGATTCGAGCCATTCGTTCACTTGAATTATCGCTATTTATGACCGACTGTTGTATTAAATGCTTTGAATCATTAATTACTTCATTAATCACTGTTTTTTGCGGTTCACTCAAAAGGCTGTCATAAATGTGTTTTTTATTAATTAGTCGTTTATATCGTTTGTTTTGTTTATTGGTTTTGCGCTCAGAATCAGTCGTATCTCTAATCAGCGCTTCTTTTTCGGAATTCATATAAAACGGTTCGTTAATAGCAAACAGTTCTTCGCATAACTCATACTTCGGTTCCCTTTCGTCGACAACTCTTTTGTGCTCCAAATATATGCCAATTAAGTGTGTCTCCGATGAGTTGATAATACGAACCATTCCTGCAATCAATTCATTAAATCGTTAGAAATAACAAATTCTTTTGTGGTTTCGTAATCGACAATAATTAACAATTTAATAAATCTAAGCCTTACTCAAGAGTAGGATCTCTTTCCCCACTGTTCTTGAAAACTTTTAGAACATTCTTCAAACTTCTAATCAAATAAGAGATTATAATATGATTTGACAGAACTTGATGTCTAAGAACAAAGATCTTATCGTTTGAGTGGGTTTTGGATGATATCCTATGAAATATATTGTTTTAAAAATATTGACTTTTGCCCAAAAATGCTGAATCGAGTGCTGTATAAGCAATGATGTAATTGAGTGTCAATCAAGTGATGGCACAATACATATAATGATCTCATCGACCGGTTTGCAGCCAAATGTCAAAACTCTTAGACAAACGAGAGACAAATGAAAGTCATCTAAATATGAAGAGTAAATCAAAGCAAGTGTTGTGTTGTTCGCCAATACCTTCCCATAACTTGATTGAACAATCGGAAGGGTTTGTCGTCGCTTAGGGCGACCGCAGGCACGGCATGTCATACATTCGTTGGGCACAGAATCGTCGAATGGGTTGCAGTGATTCCAATGCCATCGCTATGGGCGACAACCACTTGAGTGGTGAAGACCGGGAGTGAGCATGTCTTGGGAATGGGTATTACATCAGAGTTAGCAAATGGGAACGGTTGTAAACACTACAGTATTGCAAGAGCAACCTTGACATACTGGCGCTACCACTACTTCGGGCACTGAGAACAGCACCGAATTGACGGAACGCACAGAATAGTGTAGTTCGCAGTATGCGATCGCTCAATGCTATCACTACTATCACTACTTGAGCACTACTCTCGGCTATTGTACATACATATGAGCTAATAAATGCTATCTAATTCTGGTTGAAATATCCGAGTCAAGTCAAACAATCGAGCCATTGATAAGATGCTGACGGTTCTGCTCTTTTACAATCACAAAGTCGTTAATTTATATATTCATTGCAAATCATGTGAAAAGTACTTCATTTAAAAGTAAGATATCTATTGAGTTATTCTCACCGATAAAGCCATTTCACAACTCGTCCAATGAATTGTCGTAATTCATAATTAGTGTAAACAATTTGTTAATAGCCTTATTGGTCTGATTGGATGATCGGGGAACTGACGGACCCAATCAATATAGAACTTATCGATTGGTAAGTTTGTTGCCTGCAGTCTGTCTGCAGACGTTCGCAGAGTGACTAACGCTTTGATGACTTGTATTATATTTTGTTTGTATACATAATTATTATAAATAGTTTTGTAATTATTTTGGTTAACGGAATAAAAATAAATATCGATTTTAAGAAAAATTGTTTCCTTTAAAGAATTAAATGGACGTAAAATGAATTGTGAAGACGAGTGGGAAAGTTTCAAATACGACTCGGATAAGTACGAACGCAAACGAATCAAAGTCCTCAAAGAGGAACGCGAGGCCATCCAAACCAAGACATTCACCAAATGGATCAACTCGGTCCTCATCAAGGTATTCCAGTTCAGTTCAGATATCCATCTAATTAATAGTTCACTTTTGTCTGTCATGTGTTCTAACGCTTCAATTCTAGTCCAAAGAGGAAGTGAGAGATATCTTCACCGACTTCTGCGACGGCAAGAAGTTGTTGCTTCTGTTGGAGTCAGTGAGCGGGGAGAGGATCGCCAGTTGCAACCTGGGAAGGACGCGGTTACACAAGTTGGAGAACGTCAGCAAATGCCTGGCTTTCGTCAATTCAAAGGCATGACTGCCATTACCTGATTGTCATTACTCGAGTCAATTGGCAACTCATCGCCGACTCATTGCAGGTTCGGTTGGAAAGCATAGGACCCGAAGACATAGTCGATGGCAACAAACGCCTGATATTAGGTCTCATTTGGACTATTATTCTTCGATTTCAAATCCAAAGCCTAAATATCTTCGAATTCAACACATTTAACGTCAAGTCAGCCAAAGAAGCGCTTCTGTTGTGGTGTCAGCTAAAGACAGCCAAATATCCCAACGTTTGTGTCAATGATTTTAACCAAAGCTGGCGGTCAGGGATGGCCTTCAATGCCCTGATCCACGCGCACAGACCTGATCTCATTGAATACGATCGGTTGGATTCTCGTAATCCAATCCGAAATCTGAATCTTGCCTTTGATATAGCCTACAAAGAGTTGGGAGTCCCTCGACTTCTGGACGCCGAAGACGTGTGCAACGAATCGGTGGACGAGAAGTCAATCGTCACATATCTGTCCTGTTTCTACCAAACCATAGCCAAACTCAAAAGTGATATGAAGTGCACCAAAAGAATCGAGAAAATAATCTCACAATTGATTGAAGTCGAAAAACTTCAGTTGAAATACGAATACTTCACTAAAAGTCTTCTCAATTGGATTCGCGTTCAGACCAGTGAACTGAAGGACAGGGATCTGCCCAACGATTCCATCGGTATTCAGCACCAGTTGATTAAATTCAAAGAATACATATCTGTTGAGAAACCACCGAAACTGAGGGAACGGAATGAGTGCGAAGCGATTCACTTCGAGATTCAGACCGTTTTCCGCTCTTTGGGTCACTCCTTATATAAGGCACCCGAAGGCCTGACCGTTAGAGACATCGAAAAGGAATGGATTCAACTCGAGAGGGAAGAGAACAGAAGACAAGAGTATTTGAGGAAAGAATACATGAGATTAGAAAAGTTGGAAAACTTGGCCAATCGTTTCGAGAGGAAGTGTGTTCTCAGGGAAACCTATATTAAGGATAAGCTGAAGATCTTAAGCGAACCTATTTATGGTAACGACAATAGCGCCAACTTTGAGGCCAACTATAAGAAGCATAAGACCATAAGTGCCGACATATTGGCGCAAAAACCCAAATTCACTGATCTGTCAGTTATGGCGCAACAACTCATTGATGGCAACTATTACGACAAAGAAGAGGTTCGTCTCTGCGAACGACACATCACTAATAAATGGCGACAACTGTTAGATATGCTGACAAACCATCAGAAGGTCTTCAGCGCTGCCTCACAGCTATTGTTGGCCTTCAAAGAGGCCGAAGCCATAGCCCTCGAGATCAGGGAAATGGCAAAAGGCATGAAACCTGTCAACAGAAAGTCACTTCAAATGCCTTCGGGTATCGACCAACTCATCGAAAGTCATAAGATCTTTGAGGCACAGGTCGTCTCCAAAGGCAAGACTATTGATAAACTAAACTCAGTGTCCGATTCCATATCCGGAAGTGATTCCGAACAAGAAGTCTATCAATTAGTGAGCTTAGAATCGCCGCAATTGAGTGATAGTCTGCAGACACTTAACGACGAGTACACAAATGTCTCAAAACTGGTCAAACTTAAGAAACAAGACCTCAACCAATGGAGAGATTATTACCGATGGGTTCAAGACGTCGAAGAAGAGGAGACGACGATATGCGAGCGACAGAGACTGTGTCAGTCGGTTGTAGTCACCAAAGACCTCATCGGAGTTATTAATCTTCAGCGGAAACACGAACTTCTAGTCATTGATATCAAAACTCAGGAGAAAAAGATCAAACGTCTCATCGAAGTTGGCCGAAGACTTATTGCGAACGACCACTGCGAGAGTGACGACATTAGGAGCAGATGTGATAGTCTGAGGAAGAAGTGGAAGCGTCTCAACAGTTCTATTGAGGAGAAGAGTCAACACATAAACGATGCGATTCAAGCCTTTCAGTACCACAAAGACGCCAATGAAGTCGAGGCTTGGCTTAAGGAGAAGTGGAAGTTATTGGACTCCGAAGACTTGGATCAGATCAACGAATCAATGGCGTCGGCTCTCCTCAGACGACACTCGCAGTTAGAAAGAGAGATCCGAGCGTTTGATAGCGACATAAAGAAGTTGAACGCGGATTCAGACAAAATAGTGAAGTCTGGAATCTCTTCGCTGTTCATCTTAAGTGGCGATCCGTTCTTAATGGCCACACAAATGGGTTGCGATCAGATGCAAGAGAATAGTCTGGACAAAGACACCGAATCGGACACCGAAGTCGACGAGAGGACGAGTCCCGACGGCAGTCCCAAAGGCGTGAGAAGAAAGAGATTGAGTATTATCTGCAACGCCGAGAGTGTCGAAGAGAGACAGACAAACATAAACTCGAGTTATTTAGAACTTCTGAACCTGTCTTTCGTCAGACGGAAGCGACTGAAAGAGTTGGTCGAAATGTCTGACTGCCAGAGAGAGTGCGACCGCATCGAGGTCTGGATCGCACGGACCAAACGACTGGTCACCGAATTTAATATGAATTGCAAAAGAGGTTTAATTAATAATATTAATTCATTAATAATAAGCCAAATCAGAAATGACTTGATTTCATGTGATTCACAAATAGATAAATTGGAGACAACGGCTCTCAGATATGAACAGAACCCACACAAAGAGAGCTTTGCTGAGGAGCACAGACACAGACAGAACCGGATCAGATTGGAGTGGAATCAGTTGAATGTGATGCTCAACGAACTCCAAGACGCTTTGACCACTGTCGAGGGCCTCAACTCCACCTGCGATCAGATGGTCGCCGGTCTGAGCGATCAGATTAACCGAGACTATGACAATGAGAGTGTCGATGATCTCACAAACAGGTAAGTCATCGCTCATATGTCCAGTCCATCAATACTAGTGATAATTTGGTACTTCCAATGTTCCAGTGATCCCAATGTTGGAGCGGCAGAAGTGAACAATGGATTAAGTGGTGATCAGATAAATGTCGATGAAATTGTTGACTTCTTAAGTGCAATACCAGAAGAGGAAGAATATGAAGTCGACGAACAAGTGTTGGCATTCAATGATGAATACGTGAAATTAAGTTATTTGCTGAAAGAGGCCGAAAAATATTTGGAAGTATATAGTGATGTCGGCAGTGATGTGAGTGAAGTGGAAGTGTTGGTCAGAAGACACGAAGAATTCATAACCAAAATGGTGTCGCATGAGTATAGACTCAATGTGTTTGACGATAGCGCACACAAACTGATTGATACCAAAAAGTATAATTCGCTAGAAATCGATGCCAAACGAAGACATATCAAAGAGAGGAGTAGTTGTCTCAAAGAAAAGGCTCTTTTGCGCAAACAGTTACTTAACGAAGCGCTAGAATACGAGCAAATGAAAACAGACGCCGAGGTCTTCCGAGATTGGTGTCTGAATAAGATGAAGATCGCATCGGACGAGTCGTCTTCACATCTCCAAGATATGGAATCTAAAACCAGAGAATATCAGGTGTTTGAGGCAGAGTTGGCCGCAAATCAAAGCCGACTGACAATCGTTAAAGAAAAGGCTTCGGATATGATATCTAACA
>JAQGBE010000213.1:0-24102 GCA_034698225.1 Scheloribates latipes | reverse complement strand
TTAAAATCAAATTAGTTTTTCATTCATTAGAATTGTGATCTCATCTCTTGATCCGAAGCCCTACTGAAAGGGTAGCGAAAATCCGGTTTTTTCGTTCCGTCGTCTATAAACAGGATTAACTGGTCTTTCATATAATCAGTTTTAGTATTTGGCCTTTCATTGGCATTAATGCCGCGAATGTGTCAGAGCTGTTGCGAACCGGTATTCAGTCATCGGTAACGCATTCGCAGCGATAGGACGAAGAGTCGGCCACTGATTGATTTGGCCGAACGTAATCCCGATATTGCACACTATAGTCGAGATAGCTTTGGGATCATATTTCTGTGCGATAACTCCTTCTATCAATAATCAAGTATTTAAGTCGAGCTAAACTTGATTTACTATAATTTTGTGCTGACTATCGAGTGATAAATTAGCGCTTTGTCTGCATCGACGCTCAAGTCGTTAGTCATTGCCGTTTTGAGACCAAAAAGTTTTTAAAAGATTTTTATCAATAAATAAAATTTATTGGATTTCTCGAGAAAAATCAGTTTATTATCATTTGGTTCGACCCGTTCTCTGATAAGCATTTCTCTCGGACTCTGATGTTTGAGTTGATGTGCAGAAACTGATTGGCAATTGACGTAAACTAGTGTTTGCCTTCTGGTCATCAAAACGTTAAATAAATGGTTTATTGCGATAACGGTTTCCAAAATTGAATATTGTTTTGGCGAAAAATGTTTGGCCAGAGTTGTGAGAAGTATTCCCAACATTTCTGGCGATGCCTTCATCTCTGTATTCAATCGATTTATCAAATAATTTAATACTAAAATCAATTCTGATATAAAACACTTCACTTTTGGGCACAAGTTTTGTGCGAAATTTATTATCACTTTCGGTGCAAAACTTTTTTGAGACAATAAATATAAATTTTGATATAATTTATATGATTTTCGGAGATATTATATTCGAACAAAACGCATATAAAATGAGACAAATCTTAATTAAATTTTCGGATTATATTCTCCGAGTTCTGTATTATATATGATTTGTGAAGTAATACATAATTATTTGAAATCAGGAGAGCATTAATCACAAAATGTGTACAAATATATTGTTAACAAAAGTTAATGAATAAAAGGCCAAAAATCATATGCGAATAGAGTTTGTGTTTTGAGGGGAAGTCTGAAACAGAATATTCTGAGCTCTGGTCTCACAACTGAGTCCACAGCGAGTCGTGAGGTCTGCAGTGTTGGCAACGCTTGGAATCAATTCTCAATTGACTTATGCATCGCTTCTTCTCTTGGCTGGTGTTGTGCTGTGCAGTGCTGTGCAGTGCTCTCGTCTGTACTCTCGGTCTGTGCACTCATCCCATACATTCTCATACTCTTCTCATTTGTAATTTAGTTTCACTTTCAATACAAACCTTAACTTTTGCCTACAATTGCCGAGAGAAAGGCAAATGAAATGGCGATAGAAGCGAACGGATGTCCCAAAGGGCGGCCATACTCTCCACCAGTGAGTGTGTAATGCAAAAGAGTTATCTTAGTTATCATCAATTGCTAGACATTGCTATTCATCCCTATTTGGACTCCTAATGGATGTGAAGATATTTATTATGAGTCCACGACTTGTTGTCCTCCACTGCGAGCGCACAATAATCGAGTCAAAGGCAACGTTCGACTCATCTCTGCTCTGCTCTCTTCTCTCTGTTCCTGCAATTTGCTATCAAAGCCGTCCAAACCCTGTATTCCAGTCGTTGTTCTCCAGTCTTGTATTGCTTTGCATTCAATGCAGTCTCAGAGCAATGAATTGTTGCACGAAATGCATTGCAATGCCAAACATCGACCGGTCGTCCCTTCGGCTCACAATTACTTCCTTTCGCTTAATATATTTGTTTCCCTTTTAGTTCAATATTGCGATCCGTTGTCGAATCGGCAATAAATTATATTTATTCGTCCCTTTATTGCATATTTATTCTAATGTGCCATGCTCACTTCACCTCACTGGCCATCACTGTCACCCCAAACCCGATTTACATCAATACATCCGACCCGATGTCCATTGATTTCGCCTTTCGGCTCATTTTAATGAGATTTTCTTCTATGAGTTATCAATCATTTGAGATTAGAGTTCATTAAACCTGGAATTCAATCCCCACTTCTCTCTCATTGATATTAAGCGTCAAATTTCAAAACTACTCGATTCGCCATTTTTTTGACATTATATCCCAAAATAAATCTCAAATCTCAGTCATCCCTTTCAGAGCTCTAATCTATGATTTGATTATAATTAAAATAATTGTATGTTTCGGAGAGAGTCTCGAAATTCACAGATCGATTGGCCGAACGCTAATAACTGAACGCAAACACTGATTATAAAAGTAATTAAAAATTGTTTGATATTTTAGTCCAGAGTTTAGTCGCAAAAATTGGTCGCAATTTATCGCAATATTCGCCACTAAAGTGAAAAATCGAAGGAAAATATATATAATATAATATCAAAGAAACAGAAATCGAAAGCTTATAAACAAAATTAAATTTTTGACTGACTTGTGTCGAGTCTAACATTCGAGTTAAGAGCAAAAATTTATTAAAAATAAATAGATTGTCACAAATGTTCTCGAAATAGACTTATAAGCGGAGCACATGTTATGTGCCGTTCAATCAGTTCCTGTTGAATGCGAGCCTCAAAACCAGTTACAAAAACATATAATTTTTATTCAACAGTTAAGTGCAGTTAAAGTCGCTATAAACGGAAGTCAGGCTCACAGTCGTTAGCAGTGGTGAGCCAAATGTGAGCCAAACAGAGCCCGAATGAGCAGAAATGAGTCAAAACGAGCCAAAACGAGCTAGATTGAGATATACATGTATATGTATAGATAGCTGGTTCTGGAGAGATCGGGTCAAGTTCTCGGCGCTCCACTTCTGGCTCGCAAGCCATTGACTGACACATTGCCAATCAGTTACATAACGATCCGGTTTTGTCGGTTTTGACGCTCGACTTCTCTTTTTTCTCTTCGATATATTTCTCTTAGTTTTTATTAAAAACTTATTTTTATATCAATTTTATTACTCGAAACCCAATTTCGTGCGAGTTTTTCGGCCCTTTGTCTGTTTGTGTGTTTGAGTGACGTTCTCGCGGATCCATTTTAGTACTGAACTCAACGCTAATTTCGAGTCCACTTCTATTCATATCACTTGACGTGAAATTTTAAGTCAAATTGTTTTTCTATTAAGTCTTTTCTATTGGTTGTGTTGTTATTATAATAATAGTTATAAAATTGTGGATAATTTCACGACTTTATTGTGAATATAATATCAATTGTTTTGATATTTCGAAACGATGATCGAAGACGTGATTAAAAAGTCATTTAACCCATGATTGTCATGAAGAGAGGCTCACTTTAAACGAGGTAACGATGAAGACCACAACTGTTAAATGATGTATTATACGATTAATCAGCTATTAAACAGTTAACTTTGATCTGGCTCCATTTGGCTCCATTTGATGGGCAGTTCGCTCGCCAAAGATCACTTCCCGGTCCAGATTAGAGCGATATTTCCTTCTGTTATAAGCTATTGATAGCAATATAATGTGATTTAATAAATATAATGAAAATATGATTCACTTTTGAGCTAATATTCCGGTTTTCAAATTGCATTATAATTAAGGCCTTATTTTTGGACTCACTTACGAGAGGTAATCAAGAATTGATTGAATAGCTATCGTATCGCACATAATATCGTTATATAAGATGCAAAGCCGACGGAGAATAGACTCTATTTTACATTTGTTAAGCTCTTCTCAACGCTTCAATACTTTTTACATAAAGGAGAAAGAGTTTTATTTTTTAATGCATCTCTAAATAGGTCTGCAAAACATCGCAAACCCTTTCCACTGATTTGCATAATAATTGATTTTCTCAGTCATACACACATTGGTTGGCAATCCGAGCAAAATTCAATTGAGAGACTCGAGTCGAGGCTCAGTACTCAGTCGTGTCGATCGTCTCAACTCTGGCCGAACTAACTTAGGGCTCACTTCGGCTCACTTTAGACCCAAAAAATCTCTTTCCTTTCTCTTTTCCTAATCGATTAGGCAAAGAAAAATTCGATTTCTCTCTCAACGTCTTCGCTTAAATTTTATTTTTCGATCAAATTTATCGACTCTTCGAGTAATTCAGTCAACGCTCAAACTTTTCCTTCTGTTGAAATATTTTCTTCTCTCCATTGGTGCCCAATATTATAAACAAGGCATTGAGTGCGACAACACTCTCGTCAACAACTGCCGTCTCTGCCGGCCATCTCTGCATCGAAGCCATTGTTGTCGATGTCTAATGTTATGCAATAGTTTAGTCGAATCGCTTTATTGAACCAATTTTTGTCCATTATATGCAGGAAATGCATATTCATTGGTAACTGTTGTGCCAATGCATTAGTGTTTTCGCGTTTTCTGCCATTCCATCCATTTTCGGCTCATTTTTTAGGACCGAAATAAATGATAAATCAATTGGAAAGTTATTGTAACGACTCTTAGGAAGAATGAAATGGAAAAAAGCAAAAAGAGAATTAAGACATTTGCAGTTAGACTGAGTTCAATGTTAACATTACCGTCGATTGGCGCGGATTATTGCCTCGCACTGCCTACGACTGTCTCGCATTGCCTGGCATTGCCTCGCTCAAATTGTTTTCCACTGTCAGATCGATTTCGATGTAAATTTCAAAGTCGATAACTGGTCTAAATGACAATCAATGGAGACAATGACAGCAATGCGTAGTAGCATGGTAATGGCAATGTCTCATGTATGGCATGGTGTGTTGTGTTGTGTTTGTTTGCATTGGAGCCCACTTTAGAGCACTGGTCGTTAACTAAATAATTTACTCGTCTGCTTATTGTGTGTTAATATGCATTAAATTCAATGATTTATTGCTTTCTTATGTGATTAAAATAAATTTATATCATTTTCATGTATTGTGCGCTCAATTCAAACATTAATAGACGACTAGAGTCGTAGTGTTCGCTCACGACATGCCTCTGCTCTGCACAGCACTGGTGTTTGCCGTGTATTGCATGTTTGTATTCTCTGTTTGTATTGTTCGGCAGCGAAAAAGTGATATTCATATACAGAATTGAGAGAAAATATTTATCTTAATCGCGAATAATGGAAACGAAGCGACGAAACTGGAAATGCTTTTTTAATACATTTGCGAGACTCGTATGTTTCGGACCGATCCTAATGTGCAGAATGTGTTTTGATAGATGATTGCCAGCACTGGAGTCCGGACATCAAGAATTTGAAACTGATTTATGAACACAAAGAATGTACGAAATGATGAAAGATATATGAGATTAGAATAAGAATTATGTGACAAATGAAACGAAAAACTGTTAGCCATTAATGGCTACTGAGCTCACAATTACCGGCGAAACGGCATTACATTAATTCTGATTTATATATCACTCGAATGGCAACCAATGGCTGCCAATCATCCGATTGCCAGAGCATTCAACACACAAACTCATCCCAACACAACATTCATATCGGATCTCTCTGTTTCTCATCCCAAATCATAATTCCCGGTCATATCTGAAGCCAATTGTCATATGAATTGTTGTCATTTTGTTGTTATTGTTTGTCGAATATTACGGACAGTCATTGACCCGACTCTGCATTGATAGCAATAGTATTGAGACATTCGGTAAATGACATTTAGATCAATAATTTTAATCATTCCACTATTCGAATACTAAAGATATACAAGTTTTTCAATGCTATTATTTATTTACAGACCTATTATTTCACGTCATTATCTCATTTAGCTATTTGTTAGTTAATAACATCCGCACAAGTGATCGATATATCCTTTAAAATTGCAATCGACTGCCAGTTTGGTCTGAATTCCAGTAGCAATACATCGAATCGAAGCCATTCTGTTGGCAGCGAGTCTTGAACTTTGTTGAGACGACCTTGTTTCTATGTTTCTGTGTTCATTCGCCAGTTTGATCAGGCAATTCAACTTTTATCTGTCCATTTAATCTGTGTTTGCAGTGATATATTCGCCATAACAGTCAATCTCTCGACTTTTGGATCGCATTCTCTGTTTTATTAAGTGAATCAATACAGTAGTGAATGCTTTGGACCCAACAGTCGTATGTATTGTCGTTCGCAATAGAAATATGTTTTGAGACAAGTATTTCTCTTCTGGTAATAAAACATATTATATATCATATCGAAGAAAATTTTTGAACACATTATTCACTTTCATTTATAATAACTTTTATAGATTGAGAAGACATTACTCGGTGTGTTATATATGGTATATATCGGCCAATATTGTCATCTAAGGCACGGTCTCTAAGAATACATTGTTTTTTATGGTGTGCTCTCCTATTGTGTTGTCTATTATGTGAGGACATGAGCTCTACTGATAAATGTTTATAACTAACGCCACGAAAGCCGATATATAACTGATGTCTAGATTTTTACCAAATAATTCACTGATAATAAATGAATGCCAAACAGTATTAGCTCTTCGCTCACCGACTCAAACGACCCGTCGCTCGCTCACAGATATGTATTGAGTCGTACGTTAGGCCACGACTGCGACAGACACTCATTCTTTGCCTATTCTTAGCCGTTCTTAGCCATTGATCAAACAATGGCTTTATTAAGATAAATATCGTCTTATGTTTTGCCAACTCTTCTTCTTCACGAACAAACATTGCATTCGATTCGATTCGCATACATAAGAAGCGAATCGAAACAAAAGATGTTTTTAAAGAAACACTTTTACTATTTTTTAGTCATTCGATGCCAACATTGGCGACAATATTCCACTCTTTGCTGTCTCTATCTCTCTCTCTCTCTCCTCTGCTTTCCGTCTTCGCCCTCAACTCACTTCCCAACTCTCCTTACGTTTGTTAATGTATTTGTATTTTTCATTTTAATGGACTCACTATTTCTTCTTCATTACTGTTTACAGGCCTTCCAATCGAGCGGACAGAACAAAAGGCGAGAACTTTTTGCGCTGGAATTCGTGTGAAAGAGTGGTATCGCGTCTACCGATTAGTGCCGACACATATCCGCAGCCAAACAGTGATATTTCATTCTGAGGACCATTTTTGGGGCTCTTTTGCGCCAAAACGAAAAGAAAACACATTTGAAAAGAAGAATTTTGAGATCGATTTGTGTGCCGTTATATTGAATTCTATCCTTCAACCGATCGGTCAGTTCTTGTGCTAAACTACTGTTATCTTTGCATCTCTTCTGCTATTATCCGATCCGCAAAATAAATATCCGACGATTCCGGCTATTGATTGAATGGTAAGTCCATTTCCAATTGAATCCACTTCTGTGTCGGCTCTGTTCGGTCTGACCCGAGCCGACAATTATTCATTCAAAGTATGGATTTTCTCTCCAAACAAATCATATCAAGACTTATGGCAATGTAAATAAGATCTGTCTTTTCGAGTTACGTGTGAGCACTCAATGTATATATATTTTATGTCTTAAGTAAAGGTAAACATTCAGTTGTTTTGGCGAAGAATTTTTTGTGTAAATAAATCAATTAATGAATTTTCGCTTCTCCTCGCTCTGCCATTAAACTGAGCTCCTGTTCAATCACATTCATCGCCACTCTGTTTGTCTCAACTTTGCTCTCAGTTGTGTTGGTTTAGCTCAATGTTAGATCAATGTTTGTCTATGGCCTCCATTGAGCCCATCATTGCCTCTACATTGCCATCCAAGTGATGGCCCTGTCGTTATGCACCTACCATGATCACCATGATCATATTGCGCTCAATCTCTTTTAGTGCTTCGGTTGCCAGCAAATTGTTTGTTTAAATTTTATTCAACTCTAAAAATTTTAATTAAAATCCATTCGTTTCCCGAAAAATTTCTGTCATTCAGTCCGTTGTTTGCCATTCGGAAGAACTCAAAGAATTGGCGAAACATTCATATTTATAGCGTATAATCGCCCCCACAATGACCCGGTTCGCTACGATTCGAGTTCTGAATACAAAAACAACAACAAAAGATGAAACAGTCTTTGGAGTCCAAAGTTTGGACAAACAAAAACTGAATTAAAATATTGGCTAACAATAGGATTGAGATTTTAAATTCATTTATTGCAAACTTGTGTTGCCTTTAATTATTCATCCGAAAGTCAGACTAATATTATTTGCTCCGAAATGAGTGAATAAGGAACTGATCAGAGATTACACATCTGACAGAACCGACTCCTTTGCGAAACAATCTCTCAATTCTTGACGTTTTGTATTATATTTTATGTTTAGTTCAATGAATTTTTGAATAATTTTGTTTCACTCCTTTTGGCGCAAAAGAGTTCTCTTGTCTTAGACGTGAAATATTTTCATTTCTCTCTCAAGTGAACACTTTTTTTTGGTGCAAAACAAGCGAAACATTCTTTGAAGCGAACAAAAAATTTGATGAGATTTGAATTTTGACTGAAAAATAGTCCGAAAGTGTGTTTGACTCGAGATATCTGTGATTCAGTCAATCGTTGGCCATATTTTCATAACCGATATATTTGTTTGCAATGAAAAGTCAACTGAATTTGTTTGCCATTTGAGTGAAGGCTTGCGATAACTCTTCCTCTTATTGATTAAGTCTAACCCAAAAATTAACGTTAAATTGCATTATATTCTGGAATTAAAGCCACAATTTATTTGTTGTTCGCTTTGCACAACAAAATTGGCTCACATTTTGAGAATTTTGATCACATTTTACGAGACTTTTAGTTAATTTATTTCAAAAATTGGTTTTTAGTTTTCCTATTCTCACAGAATTAATTCCCCGTAAAGAATATGATCAAGATAATATGGCTGGAGTGAAAGGCTTCCCTGTTAATTTCATTTATCTAGATTATAAATAGCCTGGCTCGTTTCAAAGCTGACCTGATTTGCGGTTTTGACTCTTTCTCTCTCTTTTTGTTTTAATCTCGACTCTAATAGAATCACGAATTAAATAATTAATGTCATTAAAAGAGATGATAATTAATCTCAATTTAAAAATACGTCTCATTATTTATAAGTGTGACTATTAATTACTAAATTAAAACTTTTAGAAATAAGTTCAATTTATCCAGATTCAATTGAAATTATTTAATTTAGATCTAATGAAACTAATGTTTACTCAAGTAATTAAAATTTTCACACTTTTTACGATTTAATTACTTTTGTCTCCTAAAGAAAATAACGGTTAAAATAGTTATAATATAATTGTCCTAAAGATATGTTTAATGTTTTGCCAGTCGTGTCACTCAAACCAGACTTTCCTTGACATCTATTTTTCATTTTCGTTTTGACATCTTTTCGTTTCGTCTCTTCAATATTCACCCATTTTTAGCGCAACCGAAGCGCTAGTATTCATAACGGGTTTGAGTCTCACATTTGAGTCGATTATTAATAGCTATATATTTATACTCATTTGAATAGCTTTTCGTTAGACTTATGTCTCTTTTTAAAACATTTTTCTCATTGAGAGCGACTGAAAGCAGAATAAGAATACTTGATTTGAGTGCAGTCGTTGTGTTGCCTCAAAATATGCGCTATTTTTCATCGAACAATAATCAGCGATCGGTTGGAGGAGTCGATGTCGAGCCTCACCACTGCAGTCGAGCCTCAGATCTCTTATCTGAGCTTTCGGTTCAGGAATGGACTGCCATTAGAGATCTGGCGAACCGATGGATGGCTTCGAGTGAGAGATGTCTGAGATTTGCGTTGAGATGTCGTTGAGCTTAGAGTGCAGTGAAAGCCATGCAAATGGCATACATTGAGTGCGTCCCTAATGTGGCCCTAAATATACACTCAAATCTGTTTATAGTCTCCGTTCGACTAAATTAACGCAAAACTATTTATTGATAATAATCTGGTCTAACATTACAACCGGAGTTACGCTCAGACATGTTGTGCACTACATCTCATAAAAGTCTCATTAGAGGAGAGCCAAACATAATTTGCTATTAATTTTGTGCCCAAACTTTAATTCGGTGATTGAGATAATTTATAGAATAGATTCCTAGATATAAATGTTTAAAGACTGACAATCAAACGTTTAAATGTTAGTTCGAAAGTAAAAATAAATTCAAAAAACTTTTTTCTGTTTCCCCAAAACAGACGAGAATTGAATTGAATTTATAGCGGAATAAAAATATATGATTAGAATAGAGGTTCGGATCAGAGCTTAATATGGAAGGCAGTGGTTATGCAAATGGTTATGCAAGTTCAGCGCACTTTTTAGGCCTTACACTGCCTTTTAGTGCAATTGGTTTAAACAATTGGCTCTCATTTGGTCGTAGAATAACAATAAGACTCAAACTTTTGTTATTTGGAATAAAAGTTTTTGTTTTGACGAAAAATTAGGCCCACTTTGGTCTCTCTCTCTCTCTCTCATTTAGAAAATTCAATTAAAGTCCATGCGAGTACTCAAATGGTGTTTCGCCACTAATTATGTCAAACTTGAAAATCTGCAGTCGATGTCACAAATAAGACAATCAGTGGACCAAAAATGTCCGCTTCGGTCACCAAATTAGCGATTATTGTTGAGCTCCATCGACAAACCAGTTGTCTCTCCGATAGTTTCTCTTTAATTATTCGTTATAACAATTCAAAACTCTTGAGCCAAAAATATTCGTATAATTATCATTATTTTGTTATAATTTTTCTTCAAAGAGGCGCCAATCCTGCGATAATAACGTTTACTGAATCAATGATAATCTGGCGCCTGATTTAATTTGCATCTCGCTTTTAATTAATTTGGACTACATTTAGTCTGACTAATTAAATTGAGCTTGATTGATCCGTTTTGATCTTGGACCACTTGTGTTTTGGGATGCCTTGAAACGATTGGCAAATAATTCATGAAATGCCGTCAAATGGTAATTCAATTTCGTCGTCGCATCAAAATATTCTGATCGCTTGAAAAATGATTTATTTGGAAGTAATTTGAGTACAAATTCGTTGGCAAACGATAAGAAAGCCAACCGTTGTCTGACTGAAGAGGTTATGAATAGCGATAAATGAATTATTAATAAAAAGGCGGTTCAATAATAAAGTTGTCGCGTCTTTATCTATGAATTCACTTAATGTATACTTAGTTGACTCGATATAAACCAATTCATAACAATATTTTAGATCATTCTGGAGATCAATGAGCCATTAGATTATAGAATATTCAATATTCGTGAGACGACTCTTGGATTAAATTGAATTTGCGCGCAAACGTGCTTGATCAATAAGGTGGCATCGCATGGCATCGAGGCAATTGCAGTCCTTTGCCAGATGCTAATCGTGTGCTGTCATTGGGTACTCCACTGATCAGAGACTGCATTTTTACGATCGCATAGTTTTTCATTAGAATTTCATTGGGTTTTGTGTTGGCTTTAAATCAGAGTTTAATGTTATATATGTTCACAACTATTAATCCCAATAGAAATAGTGATTCGCTGTGTCTCACAAAAGAGCTATTATAGTGAGCACGAAGTGAGCCATAGTGTGAGCCAATGGTGAGATGAGAACCACTTTTTACTGTTAGACATATTGCTATCAATTTTTGCCGATACTATTATACGAGAATTAATTCCTTACTTCTATGGCTTTATATATAAATTTATATTTATTTCTCGTCAATACTATCTATTCTGGACCTGACTTACTCTGGCATTGAATCGTTTGAGAGTTCAATCTCTTTATTTTCTATTGTGTTTTGTTGTCGACTCCGACGTCAATCCAAAGGCTTTAATATATGGTTATATATGAGTCGCACTTCTGGTTGGTTGACATGAATGCCAAACGAGATCGATATTTAAGCAATTTTTCTCTTCACTCTTCACTCGCCCGTCGTATCTGAGCCAGGCTTAAGGATTAGGCATTTTAGACGATTCAGAGCCATAGCTGTGCCGGCGATGCCTCTCATGCCTGTGCTGTGCAGTAATGAGAGGCAACACTGTATGCATGTCTGCACACAACCAGACCCAGAATGAGACCATCGGATGCCAACCCGGCCTTCACTGACTTCACTGCAGAGCACTGCCAGCTATGCAGTACTGCCCTACCGTTCCTCAACTGAGGCGACGATTCTGTGATTCTGTGCTAACACTCAGTTTGTAATTGTTGTGCGCCTCGACTGCTGGTCTCAGTTGAGCCAATGTTTTGGCATTCTTTGGCAAAAATCTCATTTCAAATGAATTACTGACAAGTCTTGCACACAATTACTGCGCTTCTGCTTCAAAATGATTAGAAAACTTTAAATTCTTATTTAATAACGACTTAATTGGTGTGCCGCACATGACTTGACTGGCAAACACATCAGTCTCTATCTCTCCGATAGCGTCTGTCAGAGCCAGTCCTGGCCATTGAGACCACGAGTGCCGCCGCTTTAGCAACAGTTTCACATGTATTGCAATTTCTGGCCTAAACTTTGTTAAAGGCATTACTTATTTGGAGCTCAGGATTACCGCCAAATCTCACTCTCTTTGCGATGCCTTTGCTTCTGGAATACTAATCAAGAAGTAGAGACCATTTTCTTGCCTGATTTAACGAGGTATTTATTGGCTTCCATATTGAATCGCATTGATACCAAGCAGCAATATGCATGCTAATCACTAATTATGTGTGTTGTATGTGTTGTGTCGTCTAATTGTTGTGATGACTCCACTCAAGAGTTATCAATTGAATGATACCCGAAAACGACATTCGCTCTGAAACGTCAAAATGAATTTTGTTATTATTGTTTGGCTTTGTTTTCCATTTCTCTCTTGTTTTACTTCAACAGAAAGACTTCAAATATAATAAATTTGAACAAAAGTTTCGTACATTTTATGTGACAAAAAATGGCTAAAACTATTGCATTGCAAGACATGTGAGACTGTTTGAGTGCACATAAAATATTTTGATAGGATTTGGAGTCCGATAATACATCAAATAGTTTTCACAGTCATTACGGATTGCAAATGAAATGCACTTTCGCTGTTCACTTGCTTTCTCACTCTTTCTGGACTCTCTCTCGCTTTGATTGGTCTCTCTCTCTCTCTCTCTCTCTCTCCTTGCAATTCATTCTCTCCTTCTCACTCAGTCTCCGAGTCTCTCCTGTTTTGCACACATTTATGTTTGAACTCAATAAAAATGAGATTCGCTTTTCAACGGCGAAGTCGAGCCCAAGACTGAGCGCACAATTCATTTATTATAACATTATTTTGCTTTTATGGTAACACTATTTCGTAGATTTCGTCCAATAGATAGCGAAATAAAATTTATATTTATTCGAAACAAAGGCATTAAGAGGTCATAAATTTAAAGTCAAAACCACAGCCTTTTCCGCAATATTTGTGTTTTGTCTTCGCTCTCACACTCAGAGCCCAGTCTTGTCTTCACTGGAAATCTCTCACAAAAAAAAATATTTATGCCTTTCAGTGAACGCGAGACAACGGATGAGCCGTTTGTTTGAGAGTCGCCTTAAACTGATTACAAGGCGTTTATTCGTATAAATGACCACAATTTCAAAATGATAACAATTTTTCCAACAATGTGTGCCCACTATGGCATCGCCGAGCCCTCAGTCACTCAGTCCTAAGACCCGTTACGCCATTACGTCTATGAATGCGTTAACTTTTATTAGTTTTGATGTCGTGTTGTGTTTAACCGGCAATTCATTCGCTGATTATTATTGTTATTATATATGAACTCATTTATTGATTAACATTTTTTTACGTCCCTTTCATTCTCCACTAATATTAACATTATTTTCACACTTCCTTTCTTTGCCGGCGAAAGTCAATAGAAGCCAATGGCAGACAATGTGCTGTTCTTTGTCTAAACCAATGTTTTTTCTCATCGCTGTCTCTCATCGTTCTTCGCCTTTGTGTCTCTGATCCCAACCAATAATCGTAATTAATATTTAATAATACCTTTTGTTCCGTTCTTTCTCTCCAATTATTCTCTGATTCTCTGATCCTTAATGGAAAACATATTAATCATTATTAAAGTTATTAATTCATATTAGTCTCATTAAAACAGTAAAACATTCTCTTTCATGGCTTTACTTAAATTTTACTTCAAATTACTTAATTCCTGGCGATATTCTCGCTGGGGATTAGTCTCTCATTAATATTGTGCCGAATAATTAATATTAATAAATAAAATCTGCATAATTAAGCATGGCAACCATTCTTAATTCTCTACTCTCAACCCAATTAAGACAAACACGTCTTATATTAATGTTTTTCGTGCAAAATGATTGAGTCTTACAGTTATTATAAGCGAAGAAAAATAAAAATGAAAACAATTTTTATTTGTTATGAGATTCGAATTTAATAAAAAGTTTTCTTCTGATTCGAAACATAATTCATATGTTTTATTCAGAAAACCTTTCTTGAGATTAATGGCTAAACAAATACTTTTTCGCTATACTTTCTGTCATTTTTATATTTGCTCTGATTTATTAAAACAATAATTATTTGTTGGCTTTTATATTAAAAATTCAAATAATAAACAGCTTTTATATCCTAAACATTTTTGGTGGCAATTCGTACGAAAATATTCGAGTTATTCAACTCAAATAATAAGAGGAGTGCCATAACATCGCCCGAAATGCGTATGGCTTTTGAATTATTGAGCTCACGATTGATGTTATTATTATTACATCGAATTCGAGGTCTAATTACTTTTGTCGTAAATATTTAGCCATAAATGTGTGATAGAACTGATATCAGATGTGCCGTTGCGTTAACCGTTTGCCATTTCACAGTGACCATGGTGATTGGTGATTAGTGATGAGGCCACCAATTGATAAAACTCTTCCCTCACCGATCTTCAGAACATCTTTGTCCTTCCCTGTCCCCCTTCGAGAGCTAACCATCACTTTTTACTCGGATATAATGTCAGAGGAGCGTAAAAACAGAAGTTACCGTGTTCTCGCATTATGCCGCCCAGGGTGGAGAAGAAAAAAGTGTTTTATGTCGGGAAAATTGGGTGATGATCTTTAAAATAGGGGTGGGCGCTAAAATGGAGAAAGTTAACTTTGGTTGAAAAACGGCTATGGAGGCGCTAAATATAAAGGGGCGGCATAATGCGAGAACACGGTATTTGATGTTTGAAATTCAAAACCAGTTCATCAGAGAGTCTGCAAAAAGTCTTAAAGGCTTTGGCGATGGCTTGTCATCCAATCCATCAGCCCGTGAGCCGTGAGAGGCCTCGATAGACGAACTCCGGTTGGGTTCGGAGTCATTGTTGGACTGAAGTCTGTTTTCTCTTTCAATTTTGTTTTATTTGATTGTTGTTTATATGCCTAATGAGCGGCAAATTTTGTTCGCTCTCAGCGCTTATCCCCCAAACAGTTATGTTTCCATAAATATCTCCGTTTAATGAAGTCTTTGTTTTACTCACATATATAGTAATTGTATTGACGTTTACGCCACTGTCTGTCGGTTTTGTGCGCTCTTTTAGTAGAGTTTGTTTGCTCTCAAATGAAGGAGAACTTTGACTCTCGGTCGCACAGCTATTCTCACAATACTTGGCACAAATACAGTCTAAACCAGTGCTATATTTAAACTCGTGATCCGCAACGCACGGCCTCTTGTTTTGGAATCGCACAGCATATGCACAAAAGCCAAGGCTTGTACACAGGTTTGGCAGCGAATGAAAGCCAGTCTCAGCCCATCCACACATCATATGGCGCTCACATGCACTTCAAAATCCACGTCCGGATGATTGCCTTATAAGGCGGTCGACACTCATAATTGAGATGCGCTCCGATGTGGTCGCCAACCAGTGCTCGACTGTATCGCACAAATCACTGCTCGACTATTTGGCCAAATTGTTGGCACTGTTGGCGTCCGACTAATTCAATAAATTAGCTAGCACAACACAGCACAGCACAACACAAGAGCAGCAGTGACCGCACCACTACCACTACCACTACCAGCAACAGTCCGCACCACTCTGTGTCTACCCCTGTCTGCCCCACACTATCCTATTTTCTTTCCTCCATTGTTGGCCTCTTCTATCTGGTCCTGAGGTCACCCCCAGAGACCAACCGCTCTATTCTATTGCTAACAATCAATGGAAGCTCTGATTTCTTGCATCGCTTGCCTGCGATCGGACATCCATTTTGAATGAACCTTAAAATCACTTTCCATAGCATTTAATTATAAGCCTAACTATAATTCGCATGAGATTTGTCTCAAATACTAATTATTGAGTCGATTCACACAAACTTATTATAATTCAATAGCAATACTAATCACATATTCTGAACCCAATCCCAAAGTCTAACTTAATTTACAAAACCAATTGTGAATATATTTATTTCTATTTTTCTCTCACTCTTTCGAAATTCAATTATTTAATATCAAAACTAATAGAGAATTATCTGAACGAGGAATGTGTCGGTAATGGCTTTCGGCGCACATTCTCACTGCACTGCAGTGAACACTGTTTTACGTGAGCCACGAGTGGGACCGACACTCGTCTGTCAGCCTCTGATTGACGAATTAGTCCAACCCTTAGTTAAAAGTCTGGGTTTGTTTTCAAAAAGTGCTTTCCACTAATGCCTGGAGCACTGCTTGCAATGGCTTTAGCTTAACATTGATAAGTTGTTTCGGGTCTTCAAAAACAATCCAAAACAGAGCCAACTTTTGCGGTGGACTCTGTTTTCCAACTAAATCTGCATTGAATTGGAATTGAAAGCCGAAAATATCGATATTATTATTGCTCGAAGTCTTGTGGTATGAATACGAGAGCCAACTCTTCGCTAGATTCTGAACATATGAGTCGAGCCAATGATTTATATGTATTTCTCTTATCAATTGTGTGCAACATATCTAACATATCTCTGTTAGTCAGTCGAGAAGTGTGTGTCAGAAAGAAATAGTTTTACAATACATTTATGATATGAAATATATAGTGCAATATATTTTCGGGTGAAATACGGCAAACCTCAAAGAAAATATGATATAAACCAGGAATCGATGGCTATATTTCGGGTTTTCTTCACCAGAAATGGAGAAATTTCTGTCTCTTTTTATTTTATAGACTTTTATAAACGGTTTATCTCTTTTGAGATTTCAGACGAAGAATTGAATATTTATAGTGAAAAGTGTTTTGCACTCAAACAACAGTGAGAATAACAATTATTGCCGGAGGGCTCGCAAACACCGATACCATTACCACGATATCGATGTCATGTCATTCAATCACATAATTGACAATCGATTTGCATCGAGAGATAATAATATTCATTATTTTGTTTATAACAAAGTATTTCCTTTCACCCAAATCGATAAATCTTGCTGCAATGACCCCGTTTGTCCTTGGCAAGTGGTGCATCTACCTTGCTCCATGTTCTATCTTCTCAGAAAATAGTGAAATGCAATCTTTACTAGTTTTCCAGCGGTTTTGTCGCCTCCGAGACCTAAGCCTAATGCAAAATATCAGTCAAAGCAAGATTTGCTTTTTTCAATTGTTTATATTTTCAAACTATCTGTGACTTGAAATTCGAGTGCGTTTGGCAATCGATTAAATCAAAATGTTATTTATAAACAAAACTCAAAACTCAAAGTTCTGTGAGAGACAGAGAGACAGCTTTGTTGAATCCGGATTCAAATGAGCGAATTAACACATATACTAATGATTTCTCTTTGCATTGGCAGGTATTCGCCATCCGAGTCATATCAGACAATCGCAATCGCAATCCCAGAGCAGTGACGACGACAGCTATTTCGGTGAGTGAACACATTTAACGTCTGTATAGCCATAGCAGTGGTAATCGGATGCCATCCTCTGCCAAATGCATGGCTCATAATTGCGTCTAATTCTGTGACTTTTCAAAAGTCAAACTAATTTGTTATTAAATTAATGTCTGAGTGAAGCCAGAACTCAGTGAAACACGAAATTCTGATAATTATTAATTCTCCAAAAACTTTATTAAATTCGCGATAATTCTGTTAAAACCGCAAAACGAATAGAGAAATAACGGGAGAAATGAGACGAAAACTTGAAACCAATTATATTTAAGACTCTCTTTTGCCACTTGTATTCAAAGTTTTGATTAAAAGCCGAGTGAAAGGCCTCGAGTTATGTAAGTGTAATGATTGAAGCCATTGGTCGAAGCAAAGGGTTGGAGACAAGAAAAGAGGAGCAGAAATGAGTGGAAATGAGTGAACGCTTTTAATTGAATGCAATCTGTTTTCGCCCAAATCTGAGAGCTTTCGCTTCAATGAATATTTCTGTAGTCAATGAGGTTTACGCTGTAATCGCCTGGCATTAGGGCAGAGGCAGCGCAGAGGATGTGCCGCCAGTGGCGTCCACCCGGCTATTTGTACTCGAGTTAAGCGCACCAATTAATTGGCACTAAAAAATGTGTTTAATTACAAATGTTTATCGATTAGAGATTTAAAAATCATTGATTTGCAGAGCAATAACGAGCAGTCGTTGGCATCGTCTCTACATTTGCTTCTCTTGTTTATCAGAGCCTCAAATCGTATCGCTTTCTACTCATTATATCAGAGGATTAATTGTAAACTCAATTCACGACTGTGTCTGAGTCTGAGTCTTCATGTGCTGCCAAAGACACGGAATGCCATTAACTCTATCTGCGAGTCCTCTCTATCTATGATATACTCCAATATTGAATCTCATGTCTGACTCGATATCGAGACTGGCGTTACATTGATTTCGCCCAACGCTCGACCAGTCCTGACATTAGATCTACCGATTCATTGATCTCAAGCGAGACCAGAGCTCGCAGTGGTGTTTGCGAAGAGACGGACAAAGAATAGTGCGATAGTAGATGTAGTGGCAGAGTCTGGCAACAACACAGAGCACCGGTCATATCGGCTATCAGTGTTAGTCCAGTCCAGACCTATCA
This sequence comes from Scheloribates latipes, assembly GCA_034698225.1. NCBI lineage: Eukaryota > Metazoa > Arthropoda > Arachnida > Sarcoptiformes > Scheloribatidae > Scheloribates > Scheloribates pallidulus. The sequence goes on along the minus strand of JAQGBE010000213.1, from coordinate 5,237 downwards.
CAGCATTGATTCTCATTTATTGCTACTATCGCTCAGTATTTGTTTGGCCACTGATTTCTCCCATCCATTGACTGATCCTTTTTGGCACATATTGTGCGCCCGTTTTGAGCGCATTCTTCAATTAATCGGAGCCAACATAGAGTCGGATGTGTTTACCAGACACTTGTTCTCATCCATTATTTCATTGGTCGTCATAACGACAAACGCAATATAAAAAACATCTTTTTCGCCAAATTATATCCACTTCTCTGCGTTCGGCACATACTTTGTCTAACCCTTTGGCCCAAAACCAAACACATTGTGATTCGATTGCCCCCAAAAATGAACTCATCCATCAATTTGTTGGATACGAATGAAAACAAAACCCGATTTCATTGGAAAACATACTCTTCAGTATCGGAAATATTATTTTTGAGCCGTTTATTCAATTTGTTTGTTGTGTTTCTTTGGCTTCTCTTTGATTCAACAAAATTTGAGAAACAATTTATTTTCAATCAATCATTAGTTTGTGCGACAGAAAAGTCATAACGGCTTTGATGTCAGTGCCAACGGTTTGGCGCTATAATTAACTTAATTTCTTATTCACTAATTTGATTGTCTGTCTGACTGACAATAATCATAATTACTGTCATAATATGCCGTCTCGTCGTTGGTACACAAAAATAGCCATTAGTTCTGTTCGTGACTAACCTTTGGCTGTTAATAGAGTTAATGCTTTTTTCGTAATAAATATTGTATTAACACAACCGATGAAATACTATTAGGTATTAGAGATGTAATGAAAAACTAATAACAAAATTCCTAAACTAAACATTATTTTAACGCCTAATTTCTGATTCAATTCTAACGAACCGTTAGTATTCCCAGTATTTGCACAGTAGTTGCCCTGTTTTGCCAAATTTAATTGCGCTGAGCTGGATAAAAAAATTGTGTCTCACATTAAATGACACATGAAATTCATTTTCACCTGCGCTCAGACCCAATAATTGCGATCACACTTTCCATTAGAGGTCTAATTAGTTATTAAGTCTCAGCCTTCACATCGATTACAGCACTGTTTGTGCCGATGTTTTCCGCTATGTCTGGCGAATGGCATACAATCGGCACATCTTTTGCCACTTGTGATGGATTATCCGTTGGATCAGAAATTATATAAAATTATTGTTATGTCGTTGTGTTATAGCATTTGTTCCGTTTGTTGCCAACGAAAGTGGAAAATGAGATAAACGATAAATACATTTCCTCTTCCAAGTGTCGACCGAAAGGCCAGACTGTCATCAAAGACATGACAATAAGAGCTCAACGCTTGCTATCCATTGCATGACAAACAATGGTCTGCTTTCAGGACTGGCGGACAGACATACGAACAGACATACGAACACCTTTTGATCGCCATTTAAGTGAAATCCGACAAAATCGACAAAAAATATAATAAATATCCTAATCGTATTGAACTGGAAATTCAGTTTTAAGTTTATTTTATATTCTATTATTCCTGTGTTGTCTTTCCAGTAGTTTTGAAGGCGGAGAGAGAGAGAGAGAGAGAGAGAGAGAGAGAGAGAGAGAGAGAGAGAGAGAGAGAGCTATAATATCCGGCAGCTGTTCGTATGTCTGTTCGCGTATGAATTGCATCTGAAAAAAGTTTTATACTCTTTATGTTGTGCGGCGATCGGCAGCTGCAGACCCGGTGCCACACATCCACACACCGGCACCGGCTCTGGTCTCCCGCTCCCCAGTCTCTCCACTCAAAAGTTGGTGTCAGTGCACTTTTAAACCAGACTTACATTCATTAGCTCAAAGTTGTGCCTCAAATCACAAACTACGGGCATATTTACAGTTAATTTGAGTCAATACCGATATTTCAAGAGCTTCTCCGTCGATGTGTTCAGTCCTTCGAGAGATTTCTCAAATATATTGTGTTTAATGCGTGTCTCGACATAGACTCGGATGCCTAACAAGTATTGCCCCATAGATTAGACTCGTTATTGCTATTAATAGTTCGCACATCCGATGCCTGCCTTGACTTCTCTTGTTTGTTGTCGGCCAAACAATTTGTTAAATTTAGATTAAACGCTAAGAAGAAAAGGTTTTCTGCATTTTATTTCGTTTTCTATTTGAAAGTCACTTAACATTAATCTAAATCAATGTTAATTTAGGTTTCAAATAATTTATTTTTGCACAAACAAAAAAACAACTCTTTTTGCACTATTTGCTAGAAATGCAGTGAAAATTGTAAGAAATCATCGAAAGCGTCACAAACTTTTGTTTTAATCCATTGACACAATTAGTTAATATGTCACTGAAGGCTCGGATCGGAAGTCGTGAGCCGTCTTCTCGCTAATTGAAGTCAATTTGCTATGACATCAATTAGTTATAAACCAAACTCAGTTAAATATAAATATAATTATCACTAAAATTTTGCAGTCGTCTCCAAATTTGGATCCGGAATAAGACAAATATTCGGTGCAGTAGTCAATGAAAAACATATATTATCTAATTAAATGTCAACTGCGATGATATTTAGTGCAGTCAAACACTAAATAGCATTCAATTTTCAACACTAATGAGTAGTGAAAAAGAAGAAGAGATGCAAAAAATGTTCTGAATTACGGCATTTGTTCACAATTTAGATGTGTTTTAAGGCATAAAAATATAATTAAAATTTTGAGTTCACACACAAATATATAGTGTCTTATGTCGTCCTATGTGTGAGTATTATGTATGCTATCGTTGGCAGTGATTTCAATACAGACGTAGTCGTAGTCGGAGTTAAGTAGAGAGCAGTAAGTAAGTGATTGCTCAGCAAAATCACAATCAGAGTCTAATTTTAAATGTTAAACATTAGGTTAGGCTTAAGCCATGTCTTTGTAATTACAATGTGTGCTTCGGAAGCCATTCGACCCGTTTGTGACCCTTCTTGGGCTCGACTCGACTCTGATGTGCGGCCGCTGTCGTCCGCATCGCATCTCTGATTGCAAACACAACAAGAGCTCAATAATGTCTTGCCTTCCACTCGACCTCAAAACTATTTAACTTTATTAAACGCCGCCACTGAGCGAAAACTTGTGTTCACTTCTTGAGTGATACGCAATTGTGAGGGCGGACTCATAAAACACATTTCGCGAAACCATTGATGGATAACAGGCTTTCTCTCAATTCAATTATCGCAACTGAAACTGAATTTCGGTTTCATTTTTCCATTTTTCAGCTCTTTATTCGCTGTTTCAGACATCAGACATAAGCAAAACAGAGCGAATGTTACTCTGTTTTCGAGTATTATATCAGTAGTGATGCCTCTCTGCCTCTAAAGGCCTTTAATTCTGAATATTATTCTAATTTTATCACTGAATATAACTTTTGGTAATTCAATACATTTATTCGGCATTAGTTTTATAGACCATTTCATTACTATTTCATTGCTTTCACTTAAACATCAATTTTAAGGCGTTTTGTTAATAAATTTTTAATAACTCTCGGCTTTTGAATCCTATGCACACATTTCGGGCAAACTTTCGCCAATTTTATCGACGTTTCGGAAGGAATATAATATAAGAGAGGAGTTGTTGCGCATAAAAGCTCTGTTCGGCGGGACTCGTCGTGTGCCAGACGTCCGCCCGTCCTCTTCACACGACTGGACAGCCATTTACAACATATTATACGATACATACGGCAGTGACTGACAGATGCGGAGCCCTTATAATGAAGTGCACTCTCAAAGAGAAATGAAAGTGAAATACAATAAGACTTTTGTTGTTTTCCACGAGAGAAACCATTTGTAAGGCATTTGATGTGTTTCTTCGTTAACTGTTTGATGTGTTTTCTCACAATTTATTTCATCTCTCGATCGCAATTCAATTCTAACGTAAATTGGCTGACAATCGATGAACGGATCCGCTATTTCTTTGTTACTCCGTTCGGCTCCGACTCAACACAAAATCTAATTATTGCCAAAACTTTTTTCTACTCAACTTTAGCTAACTTTCGATTGGTTACTAAATTTCTCTAATCTCTGGTCTGATCTGACGGCAAAGCGATACATAATATGCCGTATCTTTTTGTTTGTGACCCTCTCTATAAATAGAGGACCCGTTTGGCCGATCTGTCGCATAATTATCCGCCAGAATGTGCACTACTTTTGCCGTTGCGTTCGGCAAAGGATTTCCGGTCGCAAATCAAAAGAGATGTCACTCGACGTTAAAATTCAATGTAATCGCAGACAAACTTCTTTTTGATTTTCTGAAACACACTTTTTGTGTTTATTTGACGAACAAAAGTGTGGAAAATTAGTTTCGCATAAAAAATATTTTGATTTATTATCTAAAAATTGTCTGAGAAGTGAAAAGCTTTTTGGAGGCAACGGATTGCTTAATGGATTGGTTTCTAAATCGGATTCAAGGCATACAATGTATATCGAGCTGTGGCTCATATGTGGCCAAATGTTTGTCAGTCCTGATGTCAGACCAATGCCTGTGCACTGGGATGCTGTCGGAGTGGAGTTGTCGGCCAAAAGACTTAATTTGCTCATTGATGGTAAAGATATAGCCTTTTAGTGTTTGGCTGACGAGACTGTCGTATATCAAGTCGTGTTTGCCATTCGTGTGCCTCATCTGAGTCTGGAGTGACGGCAGAGCTCACATCCATCGCTGTCGTGTCGGAGTCGAGTGCAGTGACAATCGGAGCAGTTATTCGCTCACTCTTTGAGAGCACTTTTTTGGGGCCCACAGACAGACTGAGGGCGACCTCAAACACAGCCCCGCATTCGTCGACTCGATTGGCAAATGTTCTCGTTTTGGTGAGAGTGAGAACACGTTCTGCCGGTTGTGCTCTGCTTTGGTGCAGACCTCGAGTGTCTCGTCAGTTGGCTTCAGTGTCCCGATGAGGATGCATAGGACTCAGTCGGCTCTACCTCAAGCTCTACCTGTGCCCCAACCGCCACCTCTGCTAACGACCAGTTCGAGCACTCCAGTCAACCCTAGCATCGTATGCTCTGCTCTATTGCATTACAATAGCGGTCCAAATAACGGTCAGAACCGGTCTAATAGTCGCTATCCAGCGGTGAATTTGCCGTTTGTGCCACTGCTCTGGTTGTCCGAGCAGAGACTGTACCCCAATCTTCACTTGTCTACCGTGTTATACGTGCCTCTCTTCGACATCTACTCGGCTCACCAGTTGTGCCATTACTGGCCCTCTATTGCAGACACACTCCTCGTCAGTCATTACAATCAGCTCATGTTTAC